>APFE031669696.1:4165-21880 GCA_000404065.3 Pinus taeda | reverse complement strand
TCAAGAAACGATATTAGCTAGTGAAAAAAATGTGAAACTCAAGCCAATGAGATGAGATTCATAATACATAGTTGTGTTTAAATTAAGTAATAGTGGGCAAAGTGGGAAACTCAGGTGAATATCTTCTTCACGTAAATTAGAATATTTGAAACATTTTCACTAAATCTTTTAACAAATTATATTAAAAACAAAAAAACTCTTTTTTTTATAAAGTAAACCTAAAAGAAAAATAGAAAAAATTGAAGAAAAAATTAAAAGGGACTTCCACCTTTGCCACAAAGTTGTCTAACCAAAACATATACTAAATAAATTTATTTCTACAATGCAAGCTCCACGCTACTTGGTAGGTTGAGGCCAAGTATCAACTATAAATATCTGTTTCTTTGCGAATTGATGGTTGTTTCTAAAACTACTGGTGCCTTTTGGCATTTAAATCATAGAAAAAACAAACTCATTTGTTGCTATGCTAAGTGATGCAAAGAAAATTCATAATGAAAAACGATAAAATGGCCAAGATATACCTATGATCTGCATATAGGAGAGCATACCTATGATCTGCATATAGGAGAGCTGGTCTGCGTATAGGAGAGCTTGCAGTGTCATGGAGCAGTACATCGAGTTCATGTCCATCCTTTGTATTATTCACTTTTCTCAATTTATTTATTGAGAATTTCATGGAATAAGATGCCATGCATTCTAAATCCTCATGTTTATCCCTCCTGTGCCCAAAAGTTAACATGATTTGCCTCATTTTCCTGCCCTTGCTTCTTCATCTGGAATTCCTCCATAACTCCTCTGCTTATGAATATTAATACATGTTTTGGCCCTCAAATTTTCTTCGTCATATCCCAAATTCACATGATCCCCGCGATTAAACATATGTTGAGCTTAAATGTTTATGTACTGATTGACGATCTGCCCACGTAATAGCCGGTGTACGAAATTGTGTGCGAGAAATTTTTGGCAATGTTGAGTCTTGTCATGCAGCTCGTTCGTGTAATCTTCCACGGTTCATAGGTCTTCCGCCTTAAATGTGGGCGATGATCTAATGGGACTATAATTATCATGTGATAATCCACATCACAATGGATTTCCTCTTTCTTCCCCGTTTCCAAGCCCCATCTCAACATTGCCATCCTCCCAACCACAAAAAAGTTTAGTTTCAGGCAATAGTGTTTATACCATAGTTACCAAGTTCGAATTCGAATTCGATATGATATGATACGATAAAATTTTTAATTCGAAAAAAATTCGACACTATATACCTTAAAAATTTTCATTTTAAATTTTTTTTTTGTTATAACCGGATATTTTGGCTCATTTTTTCTAAATTAATTTTGAATTTTGAATAAAATCCAATAAACTATATAATATAATAATCTTACAAATACAATTCACCAAAAAAAACTTCACTTCCCTTCAATACTTCTTTATTTCTAAATTGAAATCTAAAATATTTTTCAAATTTTAAAATTGATTTATGTAAAATCCTTCAATAAATATAAACATTTTTAAAAATATCTAAAATTCCATAAAATCAGTGATTACAAAATTAACATCTATTACAAATTAACAACTATTACTAATCCAGTGTAACAGATTCTTCTTTTTCTTATTTCACTTGCTTTTTAACCCATAAAAGATAATAAAATTAGAAATTATAAACTTTCCTATTTCACTCTGAATTTTCCAGTTTCTTTTTTTCCTGAAGCCATCCTACGGCTATTTGTTTCACCATTCACATTCTCTGGTAATGAATGAATAATCTGCTCCCTCTACATAAACCACCAACCACTAGACCACCAACCACCGCTATTTGTTCCACCATTCACATTCTCTAGTAGTGAATCAATAATCTGCTCCGTCTACGTAAACCACCAAACACCGATTTTAACGCGTTTAATTTTTCATTTAACCCCACCAACCATAGATTTTAACGCGTTTAATTTTTCATTTAACCACCGTTGAAAACCGAATCGAATTTCAGCGAATAATACGGTATTTGTATCGAATTGGCGAATTTTCGAATTTTTTAGCCCGATTCGGGCGAATTTGGTAACTATGGTTTATACTAGCGGGCATACAACAAAGGTATCTACAGGTTGACCCTTTTTCTACTAAACTGCAAAATACCAAAAATTGAATGCCTTCTTCTTGATAACGGGCCTAGATTGACACAAAAAGGGTTTGCAGATTAAAAAATCTAGATGCGCATGAGAATACTTTTATTATCATAACTTATGCAAAATCACGGTCTCTACTCGAGAGTCAATTATTTCCCCATAGCCATAGTTGTTTATCTATATGCAAATGATAAATGCCTGGTTTATTGAGGTGAGTGCTATGTTACCAGAAACGAGAAATTAGAAACACAAAACTAAACTAGAAACACAACGGAACCAGAAATAGAAACACGAAACTAAACTAAACTAGAAACACAACGGAACCAGAAATAGAGTTTGGAGGTTTCTCATTCAAGAAAGAAAAAGCCAAGAAATGGAGGTTTCTCATTCAAGAAAGAAAAAGCCAAGAAAAGTATAAAAAATATGAAACAAAACATTCAACATTAATGTTAACTATTTACATAAGTGAAATTGTAACAATCACTTTTAAGCCGTGTAGATGAGTGAAAGAAAAGTGTATAATATTTTCTATGCTAATAGATAAAAAGTAATCCAAAAATTTACCAATCACCCAACTATCATTATTTAATTTGGGTTTTATCTATCCCTATCCTTTATTACAACTTTTATGCACTTTTCTTTGATTCAATCAAAAAGTTTGCAACATTAATATTAATAATTTCCAAACTGCTTAATTCCTAATGGAAACACACTCCTTGCAATAAGGCTTTGAGCATTAGGGTAACTTGCCTTATTTTATGAGATGGGTACAATAATATCTTGTTACTCTAAAAATTTATAACCACCATGCATACTATTCCAAGTTCTTTGATACTGGGCACAATCCGTATAATTGCCTTATTTTATGAGATGGGTACAATAATATCTTGTTACTCTAAAAATTTATAACCACCATGCATACTATTCCAAGTTCTTTGATACTGGGCACAATCCGTATATATGGTGTATGACCATTTATATTAGTTAATTTTTTACTTAGATTTTTATGTGGTAGGCGTTAGGAATTGTAATTACTTTCGCCGAGGAGTTCTCTAGAGAGTGAGTTACTTTAGAGTTGAGTGCGTGGAGGGTTGAGCGTTGAGCGTTGAGTCAAGTCAAGTGATGGATGAAGAGTTAATTGCAATTCACATTTAGAGTGTGAGTTAACTGAGTTAACTGTGTGCATGTCAATATATTTTAAACAAGTTACTAGTTGGAAAATGTTAAATACTCTTCACTCAGTTCATTGTAAAATTCAATCTTTGTGTGATTAATGGAAGAGTCGAGTTAAGCGCAGTCCATATTTAGAGTGTGAGTTAATTAAATTAAGTGTGTGCATGCCGAGTTATTTTAAGTAAGTCATTAGTTGGAAAAGGTTAAATACCCTTTACTCGATTCACCGTAGAGTCACCGTCAGAGTGCAGAGTTGCTACCCGCCTCAAGATGTAAGAAAGGGGTAGCTACCATCCACAGAGAATCGCAATTCATAGCAAACTAGTCACGCCACCAACTTCCGTCGGGTTCAATCCACATAAGTTTTTTCGTGTCGTTGATGTGTTAACAGTGGCGCAACAATATAGAGAAAGAGGATTAGCCAGTGGCCTACGAGTACGTTAGCATTGCACTCACATGACCATTTTTAAAATTTTGAAAGTGTTTTTTTAAATACTTTACAAATGGTTTTTTAAAAAGGTCGCTGAATGTCATGTGGGCAAGTTATTGAAAATTTAAAGGGATATTTTTTAAAGGTTCTTTTTTGAAAGCGCTTAAAGTGATGTTTGTTTTTTTCCTTATAAAAAATTTAAAAGAAGGGGTTTATTCTATTTGAAAAGGAGATTAGTGATATTTGTTTGGAAATATATTTTTTGATTCTAAAAGTTAGCATCTAAAGGATTTTATTGTAACAAGAGGGTTTAGGGTTTTGCAAGATTTTGATGTTTTTGTCCCAGTCTGATAATTTTTTTGGGTGAAGATTGTGTTTTACGGGGGCACATATTGAAAATTGTATTTTTTTTCGGGGGTGATATGGAAGACAACCTCAAGCAATTAGCAAAGCAACTATAAGAAAAGGAATGACAACAACCATGGGTCATAAAGCGTGATTGAAAAAGGCTAAGGAAAGGAATAAAAAGAACAAGAAAAGATTGTTGCCATGGTTAGAGAGGTGCATGCCGCAACTGAGGAACTAAGAAGTCTAGCAGAAGACAAAGAATAAAGTGAGGGTGATTAGTGTAGCTTTGATTTGCTACCACCTCCTTTGTTTACATGTAAATATTTTGATCATTGGGTTATCAAGATGTTAATTTTTCTTAGAGCTAAAGAGTTAATTGTGTATGAGTCTAATAACCCATATGATAAAGTATGTGATGCTTTAGCTTTGAATTTTATAAAGCAGGCATTAGGTGAGAAGTGTTTGTGCGAGGTAGCAAAAGCTACAACTTCCAAGGAAGCATGGAAGTTCTTGGAAGTAGAGTTTGGTGCAAGTGGGAGCGACATGGAAAATCAGAAAATGTCACAAGAAAAGAAGTCAACCACAGATCCGAGAGTATATGAGCATGAATCTGAGAGGAAAAAAAAGCTTGGAGAACCCCACTTAAAAGTGGATGATGGTTGTTAATACTATAAAATTTAAATCCATTATGCAATCATGAATATGGATGAAGAAGATGAAGTAAAGATTGCAGAGAGAGAAGTTGAAGCCTCTATGTGTGAAACAGAGCAAGAGAGAATAAATGCTCAAAGACTACACTATAATGTGGATGATTCAGATGATGGTGAATCCCACTGTGATGAGACAAATGTGGATGATGAATGGAAAGTGATATGTGAATTGGTGAATCCAACCACAGCTGAGGACTTGGTGAAGTTGAAATTGTCAATGAAATTGACAATGAGCATAAGAATGCTCAGATATCCGACTATAGTGTGGACTAACATTATGTTGATGATATGTGTGGTTTTTTGTTTGAAATAAGGATTGATTGTGGAACTATGGTAAGTGCAATGTTTCATGAAACATTGAAGGTTGAAGCTAATACTGTAGCAAAAAGATATGAAGCAGTTGGAATTGCTCATGAAGCAGTATGCTATCTAGCAGTTGTTAATGATCAAGAACAAGATAAAGTGATTGAAGAGTTTTTTATGAGAATATCCACTAACAACATAACAATGGACAACAACCTCCATGCATTTGAAAAGAAGGAAGATGTAAAGTAGGAGGCTCTCACTAAGGAGAGTCATATTAAAGATGTTTTTAACCTTGTTTTTGAATATGCAGGTGTTCAAAATGGCATGGAAGTAGAAGTTGAAAGCAAAGTTGTAAATAAATTTGATGCATATTTGAAGCTCATTGAGGAATGGATTCTAAAACCAATAAAACAAATAGATCCCAGTCTTAAAGAAGTAGTTGGAATAAAAGAATTGAAAGAAATGGTGAATAACGATATTGAGTGTGTAGATTATAGGAAAAAAACAATAATACTTGATGATGAAAGTGAAAATAATAATATGGATATTTCTAAAAACAAAGATGAATGCATTGAAACCATTTTACAGCAATGGAGTCAAGAAGAGATAAGATTTTTCTATCAAGAAATACTTCATAAATAAAGTCATGAATATGAAGTGCAAGAAGAAGAGAAAAGAAGACCGATTGAAGATGTAATGTTATAGAAACAATCCATGGTTGAACGAATATTTGAAAAAGAATATGTAGTAGACAAGATCAAATTGTGTTTCAGCACAGATTCAAGAAATTTCAGAGAAAAATTGTAGCAACAAGTAAACGAATATGGAGCCTACAACAAGAAAGCGCAATAGAGAATGAAGCAATTTTGGGGATTTAAAATTTGGAAGAAGAGAAAAAGAAAATGCAAAATTGTGAAAGTCTTGAGTCATTGTAAGCCTAGCTGAGACATAGACCAACAGACATGTTTGAGCGGTAATTAAGTCAATTTCTCTTATAAGCCTAGCAAGCATAGTTGAGTCATGTTGAATTACATTGAGTCATAAGGTCGTAATTAAGGGGGAGTGTTATAAATTGTAATTACTCCCACATGAAGAGTTGGCTAAAATTAGAGAGTCGGTTAACTAAGTTTTGAGTGTTGAGTGTTGAGAGTTAAGCATTGAGTCAAGTCGAGTGATAGATGAAGAGTTAAGTGCAGTCCATATTTAGAGTGTGAGTTAACTGAGTTAAGTGTGTGCATGTCAAGATATTTTAAGCAAGTTGCTAGTTGGAAAAGGTTAAATACCCTTCACAGGGTTCATTGTAAAAATCAAATTTTGTGTGATTAATAGAATATTTGAAGAGGAATATGTAGTAGACAAGATCAAATTGTGTTTCAACACAAATTCAAGAAAAGTCAAAGAAAAATTGTAGCAACAACAAGTAAATGAATATGGAGCCTACAATAATAAAGCACAATAGAGGATGAAGCAATTTCGAGGATTTAAAATTTAGAAGAAGAGAAAAAGAAAATGCAAAATTGTACAAGTCTTGAGTCATTGTAAGCCTAGCTGAGACATAGACTAGCATACATGTTTGAGTGATAATTGAGTCAGTTTCTCTAGTATGCCTAGCAAACATAGTTGAGTCATGTTGAGTTATGTTGAGTTATATTGAGTCATAGGGTTGTAGTTAAGGGGGAGCGTTAGAAATTGTAATTACTCCCGCATGAAGATTTGGCTAAAATTAGAGAGTCAATTAACTGAGTGTTGAGTGTTGAGCATTGAGTCAAGTCGAGTGATGAATGAAGATTTAAGTGCAATCCATATTTAGAGTGTGAATGATCTGAAATTGATCAAGGATTTGAAAAGGCCTAAAATTCAAAGTTACTAGAATCAAGAAAAAGTAACTCCATTGCATAGAGTTCGTAGAAACGATCCTAACGCAATTTGAATGGGAATATTTGACCTCCAAATGAATGAGAAACTTCTTGTTGAAGTTTGTGATGAATGAGATACGTCACATTTTTACTGCTCAACACATGGCATTTATAGTCAATAGGTCAAGTTCAACTCTAGGTTGGGTGCAGATATTCATTACATGGTGAAGGTATAAGTCTCATCACAAACATATGGTTTATGAACATATATATATATTGTGGTGTAAAAACCATATATTAAAATATATGTTATAATATTAAATTCATACCTTAGCATAAAATTATTTAAGGCACATACCATATATTAAATATGGAATGGCGCAAATGTGATGGGCTATAAACCACAAGAATAGAATATTACAAACCATGTTAACGTTATTAAAGTTTCATAACGCATATATACGGTGGGTATATTAATATGGTTGAATGCATATATAAGGTGGGTACATTAGCTATGGGAAGAAATGACGTGACATGTTCCGAATCCACCATGACCATAATAGTTCCATCGCTCTTCCATTCGACATGCTATATTTAATATATAGTTCAATGAAATGCCATGCGTCCGCAGCTCTATTGACCACCATAACATATGATATTTGTTATGTAATGGTGTCATTGTGTATAATTTCCATTGCACTGAATGTAATATTGTTATATGGTTATAACAATGCGATATGAAATTTAATTCCTACTATGTTTTCCATTAGGGTTTGTTACAAACACTATATATACATGTAATGTTAGGCCATGAAGGGGATAGGAGAGGTGAGCTTGGTTCCTTAAGAGGAATTCTAATCTTCTATGCAGTAGAAGAGTTGTAGAGAAACTTTGGAGATTAGGAGGCAGAACTTTGCAGGTTTATTCTGGGAGTTGTAAGAGGTTTTTTTCTGAGCCGTCAGTTGCGTCAGAATTCTGAGGTTGATGTAACTCTGATCTACTTTTTTGGATTTTAATTTCTAATATAAAGGCCTCCCCATTGAAGATTGGGCCTGCAGACGTAGGCTTTGAGATAGCTGAACTCTGTTATCAATCTCTTGTGTCACTTTTCTTCTCATGGTTTTCTATTCTAATATGCTACAAAATTTATTAATAGTTCTTCATGCTTATGTATTTGATGGTATTTTTAAATCATGCATTAACACTTTCTAAGAGTAAATAAATCACATTTCAATTAAAGATATTTTTGGGGATCATTTGGTATGAGAGCAAGTTGTTATTAAATGTGATTCGGAGTATGCATGATCACCAGGATCAAGTCAAAGCTTGGTGAAGAAGAACTTGTTGTAGGAGATCTAGATGTTGGCTTGAGAACAAGGACAACTACAGGAGAAGAGATGGCTGAAGGAGGAAGTGATGGTCATCCATTTGGATGTGATGTAGGTTTTGTAGATGCTTTCATGACCTTGCAAGCCATGGTCGAAGAAATTTATCGAGAGTTTGAGACAAAAAAGTCTAAAGGCAAAGAAGCACAACCATCACAATGTGGAAAAGAAGATGAAAGCGATCAAAAAGATCCTATCACTTCTCTCTTGAATCCATCTAAAAATTCGAAACCATTGTTGAAGCTCGATGTTATGTTTGAGTTACCCATGTACAATGGAGAAGTTGATACCGAGAGGATTGACAACTAGGTCGGGAAAATGGAGTTATATTGTAGTGTGCAACAAACCATTTAATATGAAGTCAAAATTATACTAGCATCACTTTGTTTAATAGACACAACATTGATTTGGTGGCAGAGTAAGTTACAGAAAGGTACTGAGCATATCGGTAAGATTTTTCCATCATGGTTTGATTTTATTACTCCACTTGGAAAGAAATTTTATCCATTGGGATATAAGGAAAAATCTTTAATAGAATGGCAAGGACTAAAAATTAGGAAAGGCCATTCAGTGCAGGAATATACAAATGTGTTTTATAAGAAGGCGTTGATGTTAGATATTCCTTTGTATACTCAAGAAACTCCAATGAAGTACATGGGAAGATTACTTGAGTATGTTCACAATATTGTATTTATGTTGAGTCCTACTAACCTGGATGAAGTGGCAGTACATGCAGTTTACATTGAAGCAGGTAAGTAGGGAGTTGGGGTATCATCAAAATTGAAAACCAGAATGGAAAGCAAGGGAAAGTGAAGAACGTAAACTTTGGCAAGAAGGAGGCTGAAATTTTCTCTTGTAAACATTGCAAGAAAGAGGGTTGTGATGATGATCATTGTTGGAAATTTCATCTTGAAATGAAACTGGAGTGGATCATAAAAGGGGAGCAAAACGTTGTAGCAACAGTGAAATCGATGGACCTAGGGTCAAATTCAGGTGATGAGACGTAGATTGCATCATTGATTATGGCTAGTAAATCCGATGAAGGTAATGATTCTAACAGTTCCATAGGCAAGTTATTTCATATAACGGTTGTTATGAAACATATAAGGATCGACACATTGTTAGATAGTGGATCTCAAGCTAACCTAATTTCAGAAAAAGTGGTTAAGAAATTGGGATTGAAAACCATAAAGCATCGTAAACCATATACTTTAATTTGGATGAGAAGAAATCATAAATTATGAGTAACTAAGCAATGCATGTTACCATTTGCAATAACTTCTCAATTTAAGGATAAGGTGATGTGTGATGTAGTAAAACTAGATACATGTGGGATGGTCTTGGGTAGCTCGTATTTATATGATAGAAAAGCGATCTTTTAGAGGGAACATAATCAATATCACTTGTTCAAAAAGGAATTGAGTATGTTATACATTCTCATGACACAAAAGTAGATAAATCTCTTTTTATAGTTGAGCAGTTAAAACAAGCATTTTGTGCTAGTAAAGATGTTGTGATACAATCTAAAGAACCTAAGTAAGAGATTAGTAAAGTTAATTACAAATAGAAAGACATATTTAAGGGATCTAAAAATGTATATCAACAAGAGTTGCAAAATGTTAAGTTGAGTTTTGTTTTAGCTATGAAAGGAAAGCAGGGTATGTTTACAACTATGCCAATACCTTCAATGTTGTTAATGGGTTTATTACTGATTAGTGGTGCCTGGATATTAACAACAAATATGAATGTAAATGTGGGTGGAAAAGGACATTATATATTATGTAGATTGTGTGTATTACTGACGATTGCATGGATGAATAAAGTGTACAAGCTCAAAACAGTATGGAAATATATCGACCAAGTGGGAAAATGCAACCCATATTTATTTTATAGAACTTAAGCCTTTTGAAGCTCCAAAAGGTCTAAGCGGGGAGGAATGATCCAAAATTGATCAAGGATATGAAAAGGCCTAAAAGTAAAAGTTACTGGAATTAAGAGGAAGTAGTTCCATTGCTTAGAGTTCACATAAATGATCCTAATGCAATTTGAACGAGAGCATTTGATCTCTGGATGAATGAGAAACTACTTGTTGAAGTTTGTGACAAATGAGTGCACGTCACATTTTTACTATTCGATACATGGTATTTACAGTCAACAGGTCAAGGTCAACTCTAGTTTGGGTGCAAGTATTCATTACATGATGAAGGTATAAGTATCATCACAGACGTATGGTTTATGAACATATATATATTTTGGTGTAAAAATCATATATTAAAATATATGTTATAATACTAAATTCATACCTTAGCATAAAATTATTTAAGGCAAATGACATATGTTAAATATGGAATGGCGCAAATGTGATAGGTTATAAACCTTGGGAACAAAATATTATATACCATGTTAAGATTATTAAAGTTTCATAATGAATATATATAGTGGGCACATTAATATGGTTGAACACATATATAAGGTGGGTACATTACATATGGGAACAAACGACGTAACTTGTTCTGAGTCCACCGTGATTACAATAGTTCCACCGCTTTTCCATTCGACATGCTATATTTAATATATAGTTCAACAACATGCCACAGGTCTACAGCTCTATTAACCACCATAACATACAAGATTTGTTATTTAATGTTGTGCGTTGTGTATAGTTTCCATTGCACCGAATGTAATATTGTTATATGGTTATAACAATGCGATATGAAATTTAATTCCTACTATGTTTGCCATTAGGTTTTTGTTACAAACACTATATACATGTAACTTTATGCCATGAAGGGGATAGGCGAGGTGAGCTTGGTTTTTTTAAGAGGATTTCTAACCTTCTTTGCAATAGAAGAGTTGTAGAGAAATTTTGGAGATTTGAAGGCAAAACTTTGCAAGTTTATTCTGGGAGTTGTAAGAGGTCTTTTTTTGAGCCGTGAGTTGCGTCAGAATTCTGAGCTCGAGTAAAACACAGCTGGACTAGGTAGCTATCTTGTTGATGCAACTTTGATATATTTTTTTGGCTTTGAATTTATAATATAAAGGCCTCCCCGTTGAAGACTGGGCCCAGAGATGTAGGCTTTGAGATAGCTGAACTTCATTATCAATCTCTTGCATCACTTTTATTCTCATGGTTTGTTGTTCTAATATGTTGCAAAAATCCTTAAAAGTTCTTCATGATTATGTATTTGATGGTGTTTTTAAATCATGCATGAACACTTTCTAACAGTAAATAAATCACATTTCAATTAAAGATCTTTTTGGGTATCGGTGAGTTAATTGAGTTAAGTGTGTGCATGTTAAGATATTTTAAGCAAGTCACTAGATTGAAAAGGTTAAATACCCTTCACATGGTTCGTTATAAAAATCATGTTTTGTGTGATTAATAGAAGAGCCGCAACTTGTGATTTTTGGGTGAATTTGTGTTTTGTCTCCTTTACTTTTCCAACAAATATGCATTTGATCTGCGAAAAGGGTCACGACTAGCTCCATGTGGTTCACTGATAGCCTTCCACTTCACTGTCATCAGGTGGGTTGAAGATCGAATGATGGAGATATTCGAAATTCGATCCAATAGATAAAGATAATTAGGGTTCGAAAGGTTTAGGGAATTCATTCTTTCATCCTGACATTTTGCTCAACGACCCTGTTGCCCTTTCTTTGCTCTGCAATGCATTTGTGATTTTGTCTCGCCATGTCTCTTTCTACAATGTTTTCAGGAAAAATGATTCTCCTTAGGTATGTTGCTTGATCTATTTGACTTATTTTTTGAGATCTATTCAGCCCTATGGTTGGGAATCACACTAGAGTTCGAATCATGACCTATTACATGAATAAGGTAACAAAACTTTTTTTTTTTATAGTCTTCTTACTTCGTCTTATTAGTTCTTTGGGAATTAATAACTTTGTGATTTCTTTTTGCAGGTGGCTCGTTTATACGCTTGGTGTGGAATATATCACTTAATCCTTCTTCTTCTATCCTTAAAATAAATAAATAAAATTTCTTCTTTCATATACAATTACAACCAATGATAAAAGAATGACAAAATGATTATAATTAGGCTTATAATGGAAAGGCCTAATGTTAGTCTCACTCTCCTGTGATGAAAACAATTATAAGTCCAAAACAATTAAATTAATTAAAATCAAGAAAGTTGGATTTAATCCTACCTTTCTAGATTGAGTTTGTTCTTCATGGTTAGGAGTTAGTTTAGACTTAGTTGGTTGAGATATTCTCTCCAACTAATTAACATCCTAGATTAGTGTTTGGTTGAGAGACGTACTATCTTCAGACAAACTTCCTCATGTATTTATTTGTACTATTATCATTATTTGTAAATTACATTCAAAGTGTGAGGAATATAATATAGTGAGGTTCTGAGGCCTTTTCTGCCATGTCTGTTTTGTGTATATTTATGTTGTTTAATTTATTAATGTCTTATTAGTTGAGTGAATTTCCTACATGTCGTATCGGAGCTAATGGAGATCTTAGATTTAGAGCTGGAACATTATGGAACTATTGCATAAGGACTTTGTGTGGACAATGAGTTTGTGTTGCTTTTGGAAGAGAATGTGGATTGTGTGAATCCATTGAATAGAGAATATAAACCCTCGTTGCAAAGGGGAGAAACCATTACAGCAACTGTGAGGACATAAGTGAGTGGGCAAAGACTTTTTTGGCATTGGAGAAACGCTGCTAGCTGGATAGTATCAAAGGCAACAGAAGGTTAGTTTTTGGGGAAAATATGCTATGCAAGTTTGAAGGAAATCTCTTCAGGATCATGCAAGGGAAAATATGCTACACAAGTCTGAAGGAAATATTTTCATCATCTCGAGGCTGTAATTTATCCTTCTGTGCACTTTTCCTCATCGAATTTTCCAAGAAATTGAGGCCATTAATCTATTGAGATTGACTGAGTCCTACGCCTTGGGGAGATTGAGGTATTTGATACAGAGTTCAAGTGGAATTGATACAAGAAAGGGTCAAATTATATGTGGACGTAACCTCCAGATAGCACTGCATGTGCATGTTTTGTTTTTCCATTGGCAGTCGAATCATTGAAAGGGAGGTTGTAGCGTAAGTAGATTGAAGACCAAGCTGAATCTTTTGTGTTTTTATAGTAGATTTTGAAGACCAATCTCGGCAAGTTAATTAGGAGATCGATCAGCAGACCAAGATAACATCATTTTTTTCAAGAGATTGAGGGTACCAACATTATCTTTCCACATATTTCTCTCAGTGTGTTCTTCAATAAGGAGACCGAGTCATTTGACATTAGAAGTAATCTTTGGAGGCTGAATTATTACACTAAAAGGAGATCCTGAATTCCTTGGCCAATTTAACTTGTTCACGGGCAACATTTAATCTTTCTTTCATAGAACTACACCTAGTCTTTAGCGAGGCCATTTCTACATCAAAATTTTCTGTCCTTTTTAAAGCCCAAAGTGTTATATTGCAGAGTTGATGACCAAGAGGTGGTGGTTGACAACAAGTTCTTGAGGGAAAATTACCCATTGTTTCTGATAGAATTTTATGAGAAACATCTTCTGTACATCACTCTGTAGTACATATACACGATATACAAAGCAACCTGATGACAACTACAAAGTATAATTGTTTCATGAGTTTCTTTTAGGAATTCAAGGTTACTACCTTCTTGTCCTATAGTTAGTGTTATTTAAAGAAAATTTCTCAAAATTTCTCTCAGTTCCTTCTCTAAAGAACTGTGGGAGATGTTAGTGTTCTGTTCTGGAAAATCTGTGGTCACATTTTTACAATAAGCTGAAGGTAACCAAATCATGATTTCGAACAATAAATAAATCAGTTCTATCATGTATTTACTTTGAATTTTCATGGTGTTTGTTGCATATAATGGAGTTATGGATGTAATTGATCTCTCCAACAAGTTTTTGAGGGAATAGTTTCAGAATCATAAAAAAGGAGGTTGGATGTTCTCTAATTCTGCTTTTGCAAAAGTTTTTTAAAGATTTAGTGACGCTGAAATGGAGGAAAAACCACCGTCCACCTGTGACTTCGAAGCGAGGAAGCAAATTTAAAGGATCTATGTGGATTCCAAAACCTATATGGAGTGGCCAACATCGTGAAGCCTGAGGAAGCCACTTGCAGAAACCAGCCATAAGAAGATGCATTGGGGAGGGCATTGATTATGCTCAAGAGAAAAAATTTTAGAGTGTTGATAGCATTAACCCACCAGTTCCTTGGAGTAATGCAACCACAACCACCCAAGATAACAACTTTATGTGGAGTAAATGCGGTTGAAAAGTTTTTCCATTGGTAGAATTGTGTTGAGGTTGTTGAAAAGTCTCTCCAATGAATTATATTTTATGGTGCATAGAATATGATGGTGTGCACTTTATAGTTTTTACATGCACATTGGAAATGTCAAGTCACTTTTTTATAAAGTGATTTTAAAAAACCTATAAAATTATTTTTTAATGGAAAGTATGTAAAAGCATGATCATAAAGGATTTTTAAAGAGTGATCATAATTTTTTTATGGAGGGATAATAGTGGTATGTAATAGTGAGGGCATATTTTGTATTTGGAGTGGTAAGTGATTTTCTTTTAGAGAAAGTTATTGTTGCACTTCAAAGTAAGCGAACATCCAGATTTTGAAGAGAATTTGCTTCAAAGAAGAAAGATTGATGTACTCAAACACTTAATAAATACATATTTTTTGTGGTGTTGAAGTGTCCTAAATCTGCCCAAAATTGAATAAGGGGATCTTAGGAACACCTTGTGTAGTGCATGATTCTTGATATTGCTTATTTTTTAGTCTAGTTTTGACATCACAATTATCTTATCTAACACACAAGGAGTCTAAAGCAAGTGAATAAACATACACATTAATCTAAGCACTTGAAATTAAGAAGCTTCCACGAGCATTTAATCAAGCATAAACAATCACATGAAACTACAACACATAATCAAAGTTGGCAACATCAAAATTCTACTTCAACAAGAAAATTCACTCAAGGAATCAAGTTAATGGAACCACAAACTCATGCATTTCAAAAGACTACTTCAACATTCAACAACAATTGGTCAGTGTGTAACTTGCAAAATCATAATTTGCAAGTTAACTTGTAAACAATTTCAGATCAAATTGAGTTGAATTGTAACAGTGAATTCTCGGTTAAAACTGACACCCAAATTGTGAATTTATAGGAGGTAAAGTGAGTGAATTCTCTTCATTTGAGTGAATTAAGTGAGTCAATTCTTTTCAAGTGAGTCAATATCATTTGAACTTGTCATTGTAAACATTGGGTGCATTTTTGGTGGTATCCAACACCCTCATCCTAGTACAAAATTCAAGTGAGCGTGAGTTCAACCATTCCATTGATAAACTAAATCAGACACACAAGTTCAAGAATTCAAACAAGCGAGATCTTCAAATCCTGCAAGTGTTACAAGCAAGCATCAAGAAAAATCAAGAAAGCAAGCAAGCCAATACAAGTGAGTGTGTCAAAAGTCACAATGGGTAAAGGAGGGAATGTCTTTAAAGTGCAGAACTAGAGATTAAAGATTTGCAAGATAGCAATCACGAGTTACAGAACAAAGTTGAAACACTGGAATGGAAGTTGAAGCAGAATCAAACCTTAATTAATCAAATGACCAGTACATTAGAAGCAACAAAAGATTTTCAAATTGAGATCGGAGTAAAAGAAAAACTCATTCATGCACTTCAAATTAAGTTAAGTGCAAAGAGAGATTTACTAGATGCACAATGTGTAGGAAAGACAGATGCAAGTTGTGACATAGAAGACTTCATCATAACAAGACATGAAAGTTGTGATACAAGTGATCTTATTCAACATAACAATGAAAGTTGCAACATAGATGATCTAATCAATCAAGTTGATATAAGCTGTGACACAAATGAACTAATCAAACATGATGTCAGTTGTGACACAAGTGATCTTATCAAACCAGTTGTACTACTTAAGGATACGACAGGTAGTACCAAAGGCCAACTTGATCAGTTTGATGTAGCATGTCAAATAGATGCATTATTAATGCTTGATGCTCAGTGTGACATAGAAGGTTTAATAAATCAAGTAAAGAATGTTAGTAGCAACAACAAGTACGAAGAACAATTGCAGGATGGTCTTTCTAAGAAAGTTATCAGACCTTGGGAAGAAATCTCCTTCAACAAAGATCGACATGGCCTAGGATACAACAACGAAAACACTTTGTTTGTTCCAGATTTCTCAAAGCCAGTTCAATTTGTAAGTGTTGGTTTTCGAGATAGTGATCAGACTATGGTTAAATGTAACCATTGTAAATGAAATGGCCATATGGAGAGTACATGCTTTGACCTCCATCTTTGTCACCATTGTGGCAAGAAAAATCATTCAACTGAAAATGCTGCAAATGAAATCAATCACTCAGAGTGGAGATCAATTACGCATAGATTGATCCTTGGAAGTGGTCATCTACAGTCAAAGAGTTGTCTATGCGTTACCAAAGGATTCAGTCTCACATGAAGAACAATTTTATAGTAAAATGAAGATGGTGAAACTCTCCTACACCTGAAGGGGGGGAGTTCAAAATTCAAAAATCAAGTGCAAATAATTATCTCTCCTTTCAACTGACAAAGGGGGGAAATGATAATGTAATTGAACGTGGTTGTTAGACTGAAAGTATCGACAACATTAGAAAAATAAGCCAGCGGGAAGTCTTCATCTAATCAACTAGTGGGAATCATCAACAAATCAGCTAGTGGGCATCGTCAAATCAACGAGTAGGTAGTTTCAACATCAACAAATTCACCATTGAGCATCATCAACATTTTGCGAGTAGACAAAGGATTCTGATTGCAAGAAAAGGACAAATGGATCCTTTTGCAGCTTGGCACATGATGGAGTTATCAAGCAAAATTTGAAAGATGAGTCAGACTTGCAGCTGACTCATGTTCTCTTCTAATTGGATTTATTTCAGCATCCAACCTTATCGGTTTTTCTCGCAACGTTTTTGAGGATCAACAGTTTCAACATGAGAACTTGGAAGATGGTTCCTAGTTCTTATTTTGGACTTATCATTGAGGGGGGGAATGTTAGCCTCACTCTCATGTGATGAAAACAATTATAAGTCCAAAACAATTAAATTAATTAAAATCAATAAAGTTGGATTTAATCCTATCTTTCTATATTGAGTTTGTTTCGCATGGTTAAGAGTCAGTTTAGGCTTAGTTGATTGAGAAATTCTTTCCAACTAATTAGGATCCTAGATTAGTGTTTGGTTGAGAGATTTGCTCAACTGTAGTGTCCAAGATAGACGCACTATCTTGAGACAAACTTCTTCATTTATTTATTTGTACTATTATCATTATTTGCAAATTACATTGAGAGTGTGAGGAATATAATA
>APFE031669683.1:69122-89402 GCA_000404065.3 Pinus taeda | reverse complement strand
ACAACTTACTATTTTTAGCAGTTTTTCGGGTCCCGAACTTCCGGAGCCGTTTTGAGGCCCTAAACGATGTTTTTTGGGAATCCAAGGGCAACACGGGTCCATGGAACAGTGTTGTTGTTCCAACAATGATAGTGCTCGAATAGATCTTTCTAATGAGCTATTGTACGCGTCAAACGGAGATCATATGCTAAAGTTACGACCCCGGGAAGTTGATGTACCAACTTACCCCCAAACGGGGCCCACAGTTTGGCGTTTCATCTCATAGGGTTAGTTTTTGGAATGTGAAGGGTTTTTTTCATTGTTTCTCAACAATAAATAGGCCTTCGAGCCTCATTGTAAGTGAGTTCAGAGGCATGTAGCCAACACATCTCTTCTCAGAGATAAGCTACCATCGCCCTAGCTAGTTTATTTCCATTTCTCATTGTAAGCATATTTCAGTATTTTCCATTAATGAAATGAAGTATTATTTCCACTGCATCTTTGTGTATATGGTTATCTCTGTAATTTGTTGCGTTCCTGTTTAAATCTGAATCATGCACTCTGCTTTCATCCATTATCATTCTTTGTGCTTTCTTCAGAATTAGAATAAGCAGTGTAGCTCTTAATTGCTCCCGCTTCCTAATTCTTACATGCTGATTATTTGTTAAAGAATTCTTAAATTCTCTTTAGTAGTAATCATCCATTTTCCCTCTTTAAATGGGTTGAAATATTCTTAACTGCCTTTCACCCAATTTGAATCCATTCCATCTGTTTCAGCTCTTTTATTTGTTCCCTGCTTGACTACCTTGCCCTGTGGAACCATCCTCTGTTAAGAATATGAATTCAGAAAGCCATCCTCGTTGACCCCATTAGCCCAATGGACTGAAATTCTCAGACGTACACCTCTTTTCTATTGAATCTCACCATCCAAAAAATCAAACAAAACCCATAAACATAATAAGTAGCCTAATACCTTTCAAAACAAAGTTAACTCATAAAGAGAGAGCCCTCTCTGGATGTAGATTGGCTAGAATCTGTGTCTAAAAGATTGGTCTCTGGTTACCTCGGTTGTATTCCCTTTCTTACAACTTTTGGGAACAACCTGAATGATAATAGATAGATGGGTCAACTTCTTGAGTAACTACCTGCCTCACACCCTCTCGGCTTGTTCAGTGATTTCATCTCTCAGCGATAGGAGTTTTGTCAATCTGCAACTTGATTATGGTGTCCAGGGTTTCTTCCTTTGGGAAGTTTGTAGGTAACTCCACCACCCCTTATTCAATTACCCCTGGATCTGCTACAAGCTTAAAAATTTATTTCATGCAATATTAGTCACAGTTTATTCAAGGCCATGGAATGGAATCTACTCGGTTACTAGGTCAGTCATAGACTCCCCCCTGCGTTGTCTCGATTAATATCTCTTTTTTTTTGTTGGCTAAAATAATGACTTTTTCTCTCTCAGGCTTCTGATGATGAGAGGCCTAGTTCTTTTCTCTTCCAAGGTAAGGAATCTCTGGCCTTCCTAAGCACAATTTTGTTTTATCTGCTAATTTCTAGGATTTATGCTACCATGAAATTAACCCCTTTGTAACATCTTGGTTGCTACAAGTGTGCTTCCCCCTCGACTTCATTTTTAATAAAATTGTAGTTGGAATTCACAGTTGTCATGCCCTGATCTTGCCCTGGTGTTTGCCTATTCTATGTTGGTTTTTCATTCCCCTTTACTTGGGGTTCCTGTTCAAATGTTTCCACTAACCCTTGTGGTTAAAATCAAAGTTTCGACATTTTCTCGTTTTCCTTGGACACCCTAAAGTGTTTAATACATTATGGCTTTTAGAATAGGAAATTTGTTGGTTTCTCAGCAGTTACAACTTGTCACCATGGTATTCGTTATGTTATTCTTATCTCTTATATTATAAATTTTGCTATTGTAATTTAGTTTTTCTTAAGAAATAAGTTCAAACTTTCGGATGTAAATTAAATTATAATGTCGCTCTCCCGACTGTGTGAAAGGAATCTCATGTTCTCAACAATTTTCTCAGTTAAATTTTAGCTGGAAGTCGCATTATGTCTTACTGTATTTCTAGTTTGAGTAAAGGTAGTTACCATCCAGACCGTGTTGTAACATTTTGCCTCATATTATAAATGTGCAGACTGATTTTCATGATCTAATTAAATTTAATGTGTTTGTTTTCAAAGTATAGTTGGGTTTGACCAATGTTATTTTTCTTTATGGTTTATCTATTCTCTGTTCTTTTTATTTAAATTGAATAACTAGGATATGCACAAATTTTTTGTTTCACACATACTCACATGACATATATTGTTGTTGCAATTAGAGTTTGTATGTATTTGATCCAGGTCTAGGTGTGACAAAGGACCCTTCTAAGACCTTTTACTTTTGTGATGTGTTAGATTGCATTTTTAAAAGAACAGAAATGAATACATCTGCATGTTGTAAAGAAGAAGAACATGACAATCATCAACAAATGAAAACATAAGCCATTGATAACAGAGTTCATCCAGGAGGGACTACGTCTTCGAGCCCTAATGTCAAGATGGTGTAAGCCAATACATTAAGTGTTGTCAGTAGCGATGATGTACATAAGAGATGATGTCGATGTCATACAAGGAAAATTCCCTCACACAGTAGTGGCTCCAAGAGAAGTTTCGGTACAGGAACTCTCAGTCAAAAGGAATCCTATGAATATGACACAAAACTCATGCATGATGATCATCCCACCAACATGGAATGAAAGATATCTTGGGTCAGTACCATATCTTATTGTGGATGAATAGGTTTTGAATATTCATACATACATTACCAGGAGAGGAGACTATAAATGAAAAACATGTGGAAAATGAATGGGTTTTGAATATTTAGATTATCCATCAAGTTGGTCGCAATCGAGTGACGCAACTGTGAAGCTGCCAATATATATGAATGACACAACTGTGAAGACGATAATGAGGAAAAGGAATAAAATATAGTGAGTGACGTGATGTATAAAACACAGTCACATACATAGTTTCATCAAGAGCATATACCTCGTCGTATATGATATTGGTTATGAGAGCTATATCTTATTGTGAATGAATGGGTTTTGAATATTCGTACATACTCCAGGAGAGGAGAGGAGACTATAAATCAGAAACGTGTGGATGATGAATGGGTTTTGAATATTATTATTATGCATCAAGTCAGTCGAAATCGAGCAACACAACTGTGAAGATGCCAATATATATGAGTGATGCAACTGTGAAGTCGGTAATGAAGAAAGGAATAAAATATAGTGAGTGACGTGATGTATCAAGCACAATTACATACATAATTGCATTAAGAGCATATACCAGTCATTTATGATCTTCGTTATGATCACAATAGCACTTGTAGTAGCTTTACCAGGAGCCAGTTGGATTGCCAAAACTAAAGCCAATCCTAGAAGAAGCAGATGTAGCAAAGCCAGTAGCTAACCATATATATCCAGTTTAGGGAACCAATTAACATTATAGTGATTCCTTACATTAATCTAACCTCACTATGAGCTAAATACATCAAATCCACCCAATATACTTAGTCTTAGTCTTTGAAACAAATTATTTCCCAAACCATCTTAGTATTTGAAACAAATTATTCATACTTTGGTTTTGAATGTGGGTTTGCTAGCCATGTGGTCGAGGTGGTTTTCCACTATGACATCCTCCCTCATCTCTCTTGTCAAATTTCGAAGATCGCTTAAGATCTCCTCATCTAAGTGATCAACTATTTAGTCAGAGTGCAAAATGAGAAAATATATTCCAACTTTGATGTTTATATGTGAAAAATTACAATGTGATTCAATTATTATTAATTGAGTGACATTTTTATAAAACATGTGTGTTATTGATTGAAAGTGGAGATATGCACCATGAAATATATTTATTTTGAATAATAAACAAATCTTGAATTTCATAAAAGGTTATAATATTTAAACATGTGTGTTATTGATTGAAAGTGGAGATATTCACCATGAAATATATTTATTTGGAATAATAAATGAACCTTAAATTTCATAAAAGATTATAATATTATTGAGCAAGATTTACATTTTAATTTATTGATAAGTAAAAATGAATATGTTTATGATAAAGCCTATTTATTAATATTATGATTATAAATATGTTTTATATACTCAAAATATTAATAAAAATAAGGTATTTCTATTAGATATATTTTCTAAGTTTTATAAAAATATTCTAAATATAATGTTTTATGGTATTGATAGTTTGGAATCACTTTCTATTGATACCATTTATTTTTAAATAGATACACTCAATAAAGGTATTTTAAATATTATGTGTTATGGTATTTATATTTTGTAACCATTTATTATTGATACATATTTTGGAAATGGTTAAAATTATATATTTAATTATAATAATAGAATTGAAGAATTTAATAAAAATTGATTAATTTACATAAACCTTATATTGTAAGTAGATCTATTAATTTTCGGAACCCCAAATTTCGGAACTTCAGAATATCGGAGAGTCAGAATTTTGGGACCTCGAAGGGTCGGAATATCAAGACGTCAGAAGGTAAAAATATCAGAGGTTCATTTAAAAGAAACTCGAGATAGCATGGAACTGGGGAAGCAAGACAAATTGTGCATTTGCAACAAAAAGAGGTTGTGTGTGTGCAGGTTGTAGAGAAAAGGGGCTAAGAGATCCTATGATGTTGCATGCAAGGCCAAGAGAGCTACTTTTGTTGTGTCAGGGCAAGAGGGCTTATGAAATAGAGCAGGGACAAGATCAGAGTATATGATATCAAGCGTGAGCTATTTGGAGAACTCTCAGTGTGAGTGCACTGCTAAGATGATTCCATGTGTGCCTAGCAGAAAGAGAAGGTCGAGAGCAGAGATCTTGAGTGAGTATGTTGTTGTAGAGTGGGAAACATGCAGAGAGTGTTGTGTATTAGTGTAGACTATAGAGTAGAACAATGGGTTTCTACAGATTTTGCAGAGGACAGAGTGCTTCATGGGCCAAAAGGTTGCTTAGGAAAACACAGTTGAAAGCATGCAAAGAGGCTACTAATTATAGTGTGCATCAAGTTTTGTTTTGAGTGTGACTTGGAGCTTGCATACAGGAAGTTGGTGCTTCCATCTCTAGTGCGTGTCTGAGAAGACTTGGGTATTGGTGCCTTCTGCAAGTTGGTGCTTTCATAAATCCAAGGAGATGCAAGTTGGTTGTTGCAACAAATCCATGAATTTGGTTCTTTAGAGGATAGTCTCGGTAGGATGATTAGGTGTGTGAAAAGGAGGGAGTCTGTTCTTCCTGCTAGTGGGTACTAGTAAACAATAAAAGGAGGTTGGCTCTTCTTGTGAGTGAGTAGGCGCTCTCATTTTTACACTAATAACAACAAAATTTGGTGGTTTTTTCCTGGAACGGTTTCCACGTTAAACCTTCGTGTCTAATTTGTTTGCTTCTCATGATGTGCATGCTTGTAGTCATTGACGTAGTTGTTTTTATGGTTTGTTAATAGTTTCTCTCTTATAATGGATGCCCAGTTTCAATGGGTAAAGATAAATTGGCATAAAATTTTAAATTAGCCTTAATATTGATTCACCCCCCCTAGTATTAACATCGTTTATAACAATTGGTATCAGAGCCAAGTTCCTTCATGGATAACTTAATCACTAGAAGGTATATCAAATGGAAACAATGGCTAATCAAGCTTGGCTAATAGAAAAAGTAGTTCCATTTTTAAATGGATCTGACTATGAGCCATGGAAGATTAGAATGAAGCTTATTTAATGGTAATCAATGAATACATTTAGTTGTCTATGATATATGGAGAGAGGAATTAGTTCAATACATAAGAGAAGGAAATCATCGTGAAAGGGTTACCTAAGCCAAATGCTGATAAAGTGAGGCATTGTGAGTCAGGAATGGAAATGCTAGACAAATTGCAATGTCTATATGGAGATGAAATTTATGCAGCAACTGAGGATGTCGATGAACCTTGTTGCTCAAGAAATGAAATTGAATCCTTGAAGGCTACTAATAATGAGAAAAAAATAAAGAAAAGGAAAAGGAATTTCAAAGGAAATATGCTCAAAATATTTGAAATCCTTCTTCCAATAAGCAATTTTCTTCCCATCACTCTCGAGTTGATGATGATGAAGAATCAAATGAAAGGCCATGTTCCTCAAGAGGTAATCTATTTCTTTGAGATAAATCTAAAGAAATAGGTCATTCATTATGTAGATGCTCATGTGAATCAGTTCAATATAGAGATAGTCATGCATCTAGTAGTAGTAATGAAGATAGCCCCACTTTAGTAGCAACAGAAAATGAGGGATCCTCTGAAGAAGAAGAGAGTATATCTCGTGAAGATAATTTAGGTATCACTGGAGGCGATGAAGATAGAATAATCCTAAGACCTCTGGAATATTCCATGGAGACAAGATGGTTTTAGATCTATGTGGTGGCTCAGCTAGCACCTCTAGTTTTTGTAACAGGAATAAAATAAATTTTCTTCGCATGATTGATTCATGAATAGTGGACCGTGCCTAAATGAAGAAGAAACTAAAACTTACATATTCAATTGAACTTATCCTTGAGCTTTGTGTTATGCTCGTTACCAGGGATTTGAAAGTAGTAATTTGGATATGTGCTTTGATCCACAACATTGTATGGATTGGCAGCGCTGATAGCAAGGATCGAAGTGAAGCCATCTGCCATCTGCAACTTCCTGAAAACTTCCAAATCAACGCCCATATTTTCTATGATATGAGGGAAAGATTCCACTTCCATCTCTACAATGCTATGATATGCTATGCTATGAGGAGGTTAAGCATAGTACCAAACCCTAGACAACACATCTCAATATTTACTTTGTTAGTGGAATAACTATAAGAATATCTAAATCTATAGCTATTTTATACACTTTGAAATGAATAAATATGATTATAAATAATTATTATATTGTTATAATATAATGCATCAATATAATACAATAGACCAACTAGTCCAATACCATGGCTTCTATAGTCTAATACCATGGTTTATTAATGTCATAGTCTAATATGATGGCTTATCATAACAATGCTTTGTTTGAATATCTTGGGTAAACACCAACCATACCATTTAAAATGGATCTCTCTCATTTTTTTCTCTTCTTTTCACTTGAGACACTTCACTTATTCCTTTATCTTATATTTATTTCACAATAGAATTGTTATAAATCAAAATGTTTGATTTCAGGAGGACATAAATTACTTTTATTTTTTGAAATAAAAATCATTTTTGCAAGAGCTAAATCCAACCCCTTTATGGAGTACTAATAAGTTACTCTAATTGGCATTGTTTTACTTGAATAATGGTGATGACTTGATATACATTTACTTATAGTAGCCAATAGTAATTGTCCTAGCTATTGACTTGAAAAGTAAATTATGATAAAACTTTTCATTGTTTTAAGAAATACAATAAAATGATTATCTTATTATCTATTTTAATTAATTTATCTTTATTGTTTTTAAATTATTTTAGCATTTCTTAAATATAATTATTTTTTTTAAACCAATTAAATAAAATAGATAATACACTTAAATTTATAAAATTAATGATATATGACAATAAAATTATATAATTAAATCTACTTATTTCTTTTGACATTCTATTAATGGTTTTCAAGCATGGGTGGGAGAACATGAAACCGATGAAAAAGCCTTTAGGATATTCATTATACCTCTATGAAGTTATTTTCTTTTCTGTATTTAGTTTGTTTATCCATGAAGTTCATTTTGGGCATTGGTCTCTTGAGTATTGGAATGATTGTCTCTACTTTTAGAAACTGTTGATGTTAAAATAGTATAAATGATGTTTATAAGTGAAAAATTACAATGCTAAACAATTTTTGATTAGTTGAGTGATAGTTTTAAAAAACAAGTATGTCAAAATTCTCATTGAAAGTGGAAATATGCACCATGAAATATATTTGTTTTGAATAATAAACTAATTTTAAATTTTATAAAGACTTATAATATTATTGAACAATATTTATATTTTAATTTATTGATAAGTAAAAATGAATATGTTTATCATAAAGTGTATTTATTAATATTATAGAATATTATGACTATAAATATGTTTTATATAGTCAAAATATTAATAAAAAGTGGATATTTTTATTATTGTTTTTCCTAAGGTTTATAAAAATATTCTAAATATCATGTTTTATGGTTTTTTATATTTCGGAATCATTTTCTATTGATACATTTTATTTTTAAATATCTAAACTAATAAAAGTATTTTAAATATTATATGTTATGGTATTTATATTTTGTAACCATTTATATTTTGGCATTATTTTATCGTGTAGCAAGACAGAGCCTCTTCACTCTGCAGATAGAGCTCAAGAAAACATTAGGAGAGTAAGCAACACAATGGCAGGGAAGGGCAGCCACAATGCGTCTTCCAACAAAGACCTTCGGAAAGCGAGAGAGATTTATGAAACGTGGACCTCACAGCCAATTAAGCGTAAGATTATCGACTTGGAAGCCATGGTCCAAGAGGAGGAGAAAAAGCTTTCAGACCAACAAATTGGAAAAGAAGTTGACTGGATCCTGGACCCTGGAACAGTCACCACTCGCGCCACTCAATTCATCAGAACCCAACCTGAGAGCTGGCGCATGAAGACACTTCTTGCGAAGGCTCTGGGTACAGAGGAAGAACAGGTAGAGCAATTGCGAAAGCTTCAGAATCTCACAGAAACTATGAGGCATGATCATATGGAGGTCGTTGAGAGCATTGAATTCAAGCTGAGTTCACTGGATCAACAGGCCAACACAATTAAAAAAAAGCTCACGGTTCTGATTAAACTCTTAAGAAACGTCATTGGTCAAGACAGCAAGCCTTTAAATATGCAGAAGGGAGATCCGACTGGAGATCAGCAGGGCAATCCTCCCAAGCCGGGACAGGTCAACATGTAAAGGTCTGTACCGGGCCTGGAGACGTTTAAACAACATCTGATTATGTAGTCTCTCAGACTCCACGTCCTCGGCGGTCAGTCTCTTTATTTTCGCGGCTTGGTACCCTTGCTTCCTTCTTCTTTGTGGGTTGATACGTCTACTGTCTAGATAGCCTGTCTAGTGTCTTCTCCGACAAGTCTTCTCTGTTTATGCCATTCTGTTAGTTCTGGTTCTCTGCCGCCCTGCGAGGTGTACTGTTTTTAGTTTTCAATTACTCTTTTTGGTCTCCTGGAGTTTGGTCTCCTAAGATAGGCCTGCGGTTGAGTGGCCTGTAGTCTGCAGATGCAGAAGTTTTGTACTATATATTTTTTTTTAATATCAAAAGCTGACTTACAAAAAAGAGATACATATTTTCAAAATGGATAAAATTATATATTTAATTATAATAATAGAATTGAATAATTTAATAAAAAATATTAATTTACCATGCATCCATAAAGGCTAGGAGGACCTCTTTTATTTGGCAATCTTGTGCCACAGGAAAGCTTGATATCATCCACAAATTGTTGGTGGGTGATAGGGAGGTCATTGCCCCATAGTTTTAGGCCCCTGAGCTGAAAGGTTCGAGCTTCCGTCTTGAAATAATGGCCTAAACCTTCTGCAACAATGGTTCTCCCCACACCTTCGGTCATATGTTACGAATATTCTTTATGGTCCACGACATTCATTCAGTGTGACTCGATACCTCCACTCAGGATGACACCTCAGTTACAAGAGACCATGGATTTACAAGCACCTCATCAAATTATGGATATAATATTGTAGATGAAATTGCAGAGTGAAATGGGTCTGAAACCCTAGGGATCTTTAGATTTGGAATACTTAGGAATTAAAGCAATGAAATTGACATTTAAGCTTGGACATACCTTTTGGTTGTGGCATGATTCTTCAACCACTTCCAGGATATTGTGCCCTATAAAGCTCCATGTAGCCTATAAATATTTCATCGTAAAGTCGTCTAGTCCGAGGGCCTTATTTTTCATCATTACTTTAACCACCTCCTCAACTTCTTCTAACATTACTGCTCTAATGAGGGCTACGTTTAGGTCCCTTAACATAAGATGAGGAATGTTTCTTGTAATCCTTTGGATGGCCTCTATTTAGTCATGGGATGGTTCAGAGAGGAGGGATTTGAAGTGATTCAAAACCAAGTCCTCCACTTCCTCATGTTGGACCACCCAATTCCCAACTTCGTCCTTTAAAGAGTAGATCCAGTTATGTCGTCAATGCTGAATCATGGATTTATGGGAGAACCGAGTGTTTCATTCTCCTTCACACAACCATTTGACCCTTTATTATTGCTTCCATAATATCTCTTCCTTCTTTCTTCGTTCTTCTAATTGATTGATTAATCGCCCCTCCTCTTCCACAAGATTGTCAGATCTGCTCTGCTGGATGATTTTTTGTTGGATATCTTTCACTTTATTGGTTAGCTGGTGTTGGTCTTTCATGATGTGGCCAAACTCTTCCTAGTTCCATTTCTAGATATCTTGTTTGAACTCCTTTAACTTCAGCTAACAGGTATGCATGTGGTTCCTTCCTTGCTCCTCACTATTTCACCACCACCCTTTTATTTTCTTCATGAAGTTGGGGTTCCCTAGATAGAAGGCTTCAAATATGAAGGGGCATTTATTAGGACCTATTTTTAAAGTGATCTCCATGTGGATTGGCCAGTGATCATATCCCATGAAAGGTAGGATCAAGCCATCAAATAATATATACCTAGTGATCACATGCTCCGAAGTTAAGAACCAGTCCAAACATCATGTGATTTGGTGGACTCCTCCCATTCTATTGTTCTAGGTGTAGACTCCATTATTCATCAACAAATACACAAGGTGGAGATCCGTAATGAGATCCCCAAATGCTTCCATGTCTACCTTTGTTTGTCGAATTCCTCCCTTATTCTCTTCCAGTGATGTTATCATGTTGAAGCCACCCCCTACTATCTAGAGATCCTCTGGATACACTTGTCATTTTTTTGTGAGTTTCTAGAAGAAAAATCATTTTTTCTCCTAAAACTTGAGACCCATAAACTCCTGTTAATAGGACCCAATCTCTTGATCCAATATGGAGAAATTTTCCTGTGAGTATTCTCATGAGGCTAAAACAATCCTCGAATAATATTTCAACAGGGCTCTGTCAGATAACTAGGCCTCCACCACTACCTCTGGCATATTTATCCATTGCTTCATAAATGGGTTTGTAACTCTTCAGAATTTCCGTTAGATTTTTTTATGCAATCTTGGTTTCTTGAATCACCATAATACTTAGCTTATCCCTTTTGAGTCTGTCCTTCAAATACCTTTTTTTCCCCTGTTGTTGAGGCCTATTACAAGCCAAGATGTAATTATCATTTCAAGGGCTTTCTACGTTGGTGGAAGACCGGCAATAGTGACACCACCCTTCCGGAGTTTACTAGCATTTCTCCTACCATTTGTATGGATTCATTTAGATTTTTCTTTCCTCACTTTTTCCCTCTGTTCCATTGAGATCCTTGTCCCAGAGCTTGACTTGCTTGGGATCCAAAATGCTCTAATAGGTATATAGTTGTCATTCTCTACTTGGCCTTGTACTGTTGAAAGGTGTATTTGTAGAGTTGTTTCTGGTCCTCCTGGATGAATCTCTCATCTAGATGCTCCCACTCATTCAATAACCTTCTCATTATTAAGGAGTTTAGTCTTCTGTGATCCATAATCTTGTTAAGGGAATAATTTCGGCAAAATCACATAAAAAACCATTTGTTGACGCGTTTCGAACCAACCAGTGTGGTTCATCGTCAGGACAAGTTGAAGAACCACATCTAGCCTAGCATGTTAAATAGTCTGAGCAGTGATTCCAATGGCTAATTAATGGCTAATTTTGACTAAGGGACCCAGGTCAAAAATTGAATTTAATAATGTTAATATTATAATATTATTATTAATAATTTATAATTTATTTTATGGAAAAAAGTTAAATCAGGTAAAATTATATAAAATAAATTCATGGTTAGTTTAAAATTTAATTCAATAATTTATTTTAATATTATTATTATCACTATTATTATTATTATTATTATTATTATATTAATATAATAATTTATTTTATGAAAATAAGTTAAATTAGGTAAAAGGATATAAAATAAATTCCTGGTAAGTCTCTCAAAAAATTAATTTATTAATAAATATATATATTATTAGTATAAATAAATTAATAGTAACAATAATAATATATTTAAATTTATTTAAATTCATATATACATTAAATTATTTAATGGAAAAAATAAAATCAAGTAAACAAAAAAAGGATATAAACTAAAAACATGGATAGTTTCAAAAATTAATTTACTTAAATTTATAATATATATATATATATATATATATATATATATATAAATTAATATATATATATATATATATATTTATTTATATAATATATAATTATTAAAATTAATAATATAAATTAATTAAATTTAAATTATATATAATTTATTTTTTAAATTTAATTATAAATTTTTTTAAAAATATCTATATATTATTTATATTATATATATATATATATATAATATATTATATAATTATATATTATATATATATATATAATATATATATTATTTATTAATTAATTTAAACTAATAAATATATATATCTATCTTTAATAACACTAGGTTGATTAAGATACAAGGTAACCTAGGAATCAGGAAACCTAAGAGAAGAAGGAATGAGGCAGCTAGGAAGACAGGGTTGGGATCCAGCAACTGTTGATCTTCCAGCCGTCATCCCTATTAAGATTTACAGGCCTTTTTTCAATCTCCAGGGCCTCTCTAAACTTCCGATGGTGAAACTTCCCAACCTTTGCAATGACGCGCGCTTCTTCAATACAGACATGATGTTTAGTCTTCTCGGCATGCTCTGCAAGGGTCGAGGACTTGGCTCTTCCATGCCTTAAGTCTGCAGAATGCTCGTTAATCCTTTGATTAATAGATCGACCGGTCTCACCAATATATGGTGTCCCACAAGAACATGGAAAAACATAGACACCCTTCATGTCTTTCGGATCGATAGGATCTTTCACCGACCTCAGGGAGCCACAGATGGTATTAAGAGGTCTAAAGGTAGCGGGAACCTTATGCTTCTTTAGAATCATGGCAATCCTGTCAGTGGTTCCTTGGATGTAAGGCAGGTGAACCCCCGTGACCCGATCATTCGGATATTTAGGAACTGAAGGCTCCTTACGAGCTCTAAGGAAGGCTTTTTGTCCTAGGTGTCTATTTAACATGCTAGGCTAGATCTGGTTCTTCAACTTGTCCTGACGATGAACCACACTGGTTGGTTCAAAATGTGTCGCAAATGGTTTTTTATGTGATTTTTCCGAAATTATTCCCTTAACAACCTTCTCATTACTTCATCTTCTATGCTGAGATCCTCCTTGTGGCTTTCAATCTCCATGTTGGCTTGATCAAATGTTTGCATGCTGGCTTATTTGTCTTGGGGTTCCTCTTTCGCTTTTATCTTTGTAGTATTCCCTCCCTTTTATGGGGTTGCTTGGTTTTCCAGGCCCGTATTTTCATTTAGGACTTTCATACCCTCCTCCTCCTCCTGCAGGATGTCATATAGATTGTTATTTCATAGGCCTTTACTACTTGGAGGTTGGTTTGGATTTTGTTGATTCCTCTAGTTTAGTTTCTTCCTTTGAACTTCCTAAAAACCCTCCATGTCCTATTCTGTTTTGGCCTAGCTATTTGTGTTGTGTTCTTCTTGAGGTTCAAACTCATTGAGAGGGTATTCACGAAACAGGTGCGCTTACTTGTGGCATCTAAGACATTCGAAGGGTATATGCTCATAGTCCAGGGGTTGTTGTCAAACATCATCATGGTATTCAAGCTCAATGAATTCAAGGAGGCTTAGTTATATTCATGTAGATGCAAATCTGGGCATAAGAGGTATATCTTCCCAACCAGGTGGAATATGTGACCTTAACAAAATTTCCAATGGGGTTTCCAATCCCTACTAAGATCTCTAGATTCCAAAAATCTAACAGTGAGGAAAATAATCTGATCCAAACTAGTGCTGCTAAGAGTTTGTCCTCATTAGGATTATAACACTCCTTCCAATTCTTCATAAAGAGACCTCCATTGTTAAATAAGTATGGCCCATTTTCAAAAACCCTTTTTTCATCCTCCATATTGGTGAAAATCATGGTAAAGAAGCCTTTAGCCCCCAACTTGAGCTCAATATGACCTTTTGGATGCCATTTTCATTGGACCATTTCACCAACTCCCTTTCTGTTGGCCAAGCCCCGATAAATTTACATATTAGTGCATGGTCTTTCATGTACTTCTTGTGTGTGTCCAGCTTGTTGTTTGGTATGACAAATTGCATTTTTTTGACAACCCGTGGAAGACACTGCCCACACAAGCATGCTTGCTGCTGGACATTGAGGATAGGAGGGCCTTTGTCATTTTTTCCATGATTTCTTGCCACCACTTCTCCTTGACATTTTGTTTCGCTAGTTGTTATGTCTTGGTAGGAGGGGATCTCCCCCTCCGTAGGTGTACTCATGCCTCTATGAGAAGTCCAAAGTGAGGTAGGTGCAACTAAAGGGATCGCCACAATCGTAGGTCTGTTGTAGGGGAGTTAGGGTTTTCATATTGAAACCCTAGCTGAGATCACATGTCCAAAGATATCCAAAAAAAATTGAAATATATTTATTTTGAATAATAAACTAGTTTTAAATTTTATAAAATATTATAATTTTTGGGGGAAATATTTATATTTTAATGTATTTATAAATAAAAATGAATATGTTTATCATAAAACATATTTATTAATATTAGAAAATGATTATGAATATTATGATTATAGATATGTTTGATATAGTTAAACATCAAAATATTAATAAAAAGTGGATATTCATATCATCTTTATGAAAAATGTATATGTATGGGGATCAATTCTAAGATCTATAAAATAGTTGAATATCATGTTTTATGGTATTTATATTTTTGAATTATTCAATATTAATTCATTTTCCTAAACTATTGGATAAATTTTAGATTAAATAAAAATAATTTAAATATTTATTTTATGGTATTTTTATTTTGTAGCTATTTATTATTCATAAATATTATCCAAATAGTTAAAATTATATATTTAATTAGCAAATGTGTACTTTGTCGGTCTCTCCACAAACTTTAATTTTTAGTTAATGTCGGCCAAAATAAAAATCTAAAAAATAAAAATCTAAATAACCATACAAAACATATAAATAATGTCTCAAATACAATTAACTCATGTTTTTTTTATATATATATGCTGAAAACGAAAATTTACCTTCAACAAAAAAATTAACCACATTAAAATTATAAATTAGGTAAAAGTTTAAACAACTCTTTACTAAAGTCAATATGATTTCTTAAATCAAAGTAAAAAGGTAAATTCAAAGCAAAGAATATAGAATCTTGCTCCAAAACCTTTTAAAATTTCTTTTAATGAAATATTTGTAAAATGAATCTTTAAAAGAAAAACCATATCTTATTTATATATTAAAATATTTAAAGCCATAAATATTTGCACGGAAAAGTTGTAATCTTTGAAAATATTAATTTGATGTAGTTTTAATATAAATTTTGTTATCATGCCATGTAAAAATTATCATTAAATCTAATATTAATATTGAAATATTAATATGCATATTAATATTATTACTAAATCTAATATTACTATTAATATATTATAATATTAATATTATTAAATTTAATATAATTTAAAATGTGTTATATTACAATATATATTAATATATCATGATATATATGAACTCTAGATATATATGGGAGGGAAGAACAAAGACATAGAGCAATAGAGGTGGAGAGATAGAGGGAGTAAGAGAAAGGGAGAGAGATGGAGGTAAGAGAGGAAGGACGAGAGAGAGGACTTGAGAGGGAGGGAGAGGAAGAAGCAAAGTGGGAGGGATAGAGAGATTGAGCTTGAAGGGGAGAGAGGGAGGGAAGAAGAAATACATAGAGAGAAAAAGTGGAGAGAGGGTGTGTATTTTTTTGGTTTAGATAGAGATAAAAAGAAGTGTAGATGGAGAGAATGTGGGGCAGAATGAGAGAGAAGGAGAGAAGGAGGTAGTTAAAGATAGAATTGGAGGGCAAAGAGAGAGAGAGAGGAAGGAAGAGAGCGGGGATGTGAGAGACAGAAGGAGAGATGGAGGTGAGAATAAAGGCACAAAGAGAGAAGGGTGGAGAGAGAGAGAGGGAGTGATATGGGAGATGGCAAGAGAGGGAGGGAAGAGAGCAGGAGGGAAGAGAGATAGAAGGGGGGAGAAAGGGGAAGAAGGGGAAGAGAGAGGGAGATGGAGAGGGAGGGAGAGATAGATAGGTAAGGATAAAGAGTGTACATGTTTTTGGGGTGATATAGAGATACAAAAGAGAGACAAATGGATATAGAGATATAGATGGAAGGTGAAGAGAGGGAAGAAGAGAGAGATTGATAGATATGGAGGGAGAGAACATGTGTGTTTGTGGGGAGTTCAGATAGAGAGACAATGAAGTAGATATAGAGGGATATATAGAGATAGATCGAGGGGGGAGATAAGGAAGAATATTTCTTGCACTAGCTGCATTAATTTCAATGTAGATGGTGATTTCTAATCTTATTTTATTGCTTGCATTGAAGGATTTAAACTAAAGGAGAGGGGAGAGGAACAAAGAGAGAAAGAAGGCGAGGAGTGAGAGTGGTATAGAAATGTAATATATAAAAGGTGAGACACAAATATGGAGGGGTGAGAGAGGGGGAGTGAGAAAATTAGAGAGGGAGGGAGATAGTGACTCAGTTGGAGGGAAGAGAGAGAGAGAGAGAGAGAGAGAGAGAGATGGGGAGCGAGAGAGGGAGGTAAGAGAGAACGGGAGAGAGAGGAGGAAAGAGGGGGGTCGAGAGAGGAGGAGAGAAGAGGAGAGAGGGAGGGACAAATAGTTTGAGTTGGAAGGGAAGTGGGGGAGAGAAGAAGAAAAAAATAGAGAGAGAAAAGTAGAGAGAGAGAGATGGAGTGACATAGGAGAAATGGAGAGAAGAATATAGTTTGAGATTGACCAAAATGAAGACTATTGATCACAATGAAGAATATAATTATCAAAAACTGATAATTTTACTTGATAAGAGGAATTTGATTCTAGACATTGAGCTCATCGTTTACAACGTTTCTTGATCCACATAATATTTACATGAAATTTCCCCAAATAAAACAAGCAACGACCATAAGGAGTACTATATGGATGACCCTCTATTTTCAATAGTGGTTCTTGTGTTGGGCCACTTTTCTTGAACGAAACTTGGGGATGGAGGATCAAATGCACGGTGAGCCCAATTTAGAAAGGAAAAGTGAGAAACCTTTACATGGTTTTCTTCTCATTTTATTTAAAATGATAGAGATTAAGAATAATTCAGCGAACAATGAATCCAACTGTGGGATGAATTATTTCCCAAAATTTCTAACCAGTGACAATTTCAATTAATCATTTATCTCTATTTTTTTCAGTATGGTAAATGGTTGAGAAATGATTTTTAATAGAATCCATTAATTAAAATATTGTTTCCATTTTTAGGAACTCAAGGTTTCAAAGTTAGAGAATACGGGGATTTCAATATTCCTATCTAAAATTTACTCGAGAATCCCTAAAGCAATAGGTGTGAGGAGTTTCAATATTGATTCGCCCAAAAATTAGGAGGCTAGTTTCGGCTTCTTGCAGTGGATGTCATAGATCCAACATACACCCATCTAAATCTTGCTTTGATATGTGCTTGAGAAAGGGTTTTTTAATGGAATTGATCAAATAAAGATGCATTTCCATGTTTAAATGCCCCAGGTTTCAAGGTTGAAAATCTAGGGATATGAATATTTGAATATCTGTGAAATTGTACATACCTATCCTCAACTTTTAGCCTTTCGGTTCATATGGTTGTGTTATTGTCCACATTTAATGCACCCAATGCACAAAAAACAAAAAACATGTGGATCACCGGAACTTTGAAATTGTATCAATGCGGAATTTTCATATATTAACATATAATGAAGTTTATTTCTAGGCAGTTACCAGCTTGGAGACCCAATTTGTGATTGAAGTCTTGGCGACAGAAAATCCACTACTTTTTCCAATGCTAGATGCGAGGACCCCTTAAAAAATTATCTTGTTCTCGGTCATTGTTGTGTCCTTATCAGGAATCGAACAATCTTTAGAGAATGCAATCTACCAACACAAACTAGTTAACCAACATCCTTCCATAAACAGACTGAAACAAGAAATTGTGAATTTTGTAGGATCAGATATTGATCATACATACTTCTATCCCGGTAGGAGAAATTGTAAACAGAATGGAGGAACCATGGAGGAAATTATGGTTCTTAAAAATCTCCTTAAACTGCTTTATCGCCTTGGCTTCAGCGTCACCATATATGCTTGTAGGTTCCCTTGCCACCTCCAGTCACTTTTTTAGAGCACTAAGCTCCCGAGAGCATTAAGATGAGTGTTACTCTCATAAATTTCTCATATTGACTTGCAAGTCACTAATTCCCACAACCATCTCATTTCAGAATTTTAAGAGAAGCAAAATGTTTTCATATTTCTAAGAGAAGAAAAATTTAAAACTTCATAGGATGTAGATAATATTAATGCAACATAATCTAGCACAAAATCAAATCAAACTCCACATTCGGAAAATACAGTGTAGAAATTAGGGAAAGGGCCTTTTGAGATAGAGCTTATAGATATTATGATCTCTTTAATAGACATCGAACATTTCTTTACCATTATTAAACCAAAGTTTGAAACTACAAGGTCACACATATCCATTTTCAAATGAAATTATGGTGGTAACATGGTTGAGGAGAAACTGATGCACACAGATGTCAAGCGAAGAGGAGAAGAATGCAACGACTGGAACGACATGTGTATTGGTGATTTCACTTTTTGAGGTAATAGGTGTTGAAACTTGTATTGTAAAATAAGTTACAGAGCCACCATGGATAAGATTTTTTTAGTAATACAGTACAATCATTATAGGATTCTTGTGCATTTTAATTGAAGCGAACTTTTTTTGTTAATTTGTTTTCCTTTTATTCTCATATATGATTCTAAAATGTGAATTGTTTTATGAAGATAAAAAACATAATTTGGTTAATGTACACACTATCTATACCTTAAAAATATATTTTATGTTTTCCATTAAATCGGTGTCAAGAGGTGGAAATCGAGGTAAGAGTGAATGTGAAGCCGCGAATGAGGTGAGGAAAAAGCGTTAATGGCATATGTACGGAACCAATTAAACACGTCGAATATTAAAATATTCGACAGAGAAATTTAGTGAGAGTGTAAAATGAGTAAATATATTCCAACTTTGAATTTTATTAAAAAGTTATGTTGGTACGTTTAAAATAATTTTTTACATTCATTTATTTATTTTGTGTAGTTATGAATTTTATTAATTAAAAGCAAAAGAATTTCACATAACATTTAGAATTATAACAAATCGAAGGCGTAAAAAGAAAAATTTCACATAACATTTAGAATTATAACAAATCGAAGACGTAAAAAGAAAAATTTCACATAACATTTAGAATTATAACAAATCGAAGACGTAAAAAGTTATGCGAGTGCATTCACAATATTCTTTTGCATCTACTCATTTTTTATTTTGGGTAGTTATGAATTTTATTAACCAAAAATCAAAATTTTCACTTAAAGTTTGGAACTATAGCAAACAGAAGACCGTAAAAAGTTATACTGGTATGTTTAGAATCATTTTTTACATTCACTCATCTTTTATTTTGATTTTGGATAGTTATCAAATTTCCCTAAATTGGCGAAAGAGATATCGAAATTAGGTAATACAGAGTGATTCTTTTACAATTTGGTAGCTAAATATTTTTTTTAAAGGTTTGTACCTCTAATAAACTTATTTAACAATAGAATTGTTGTAAATCAAAATGTATGATTTTAAGAGAATATAAATTACTTTTTACTTTTTGAAATAAAAAAAAACATTGGGACAAAAGCTAGAGCCAACCCTTTTATGGACTACTAATAAGTTATTTTAAGTGCCATTGTTTTTCTTGAATAATGGTGATGATTTGATATGCATTCAATAATAGTAGTAATAGCAACCCATAACAATTGTCGTGGTTACTAATTTGAAAAATAAATTATGATAAAAAAATTCCTTGTATAAAAAAAACAATAAAACAATAATCTTATTATCTATTTTTATGAATTTATCTTTATTGTTTTTAAATTATTTTATTTTTATGA
>APFE031669683.1:8593-46501 GCA_000404065.3 Pinus taeda | reverse complement strand
TTTTCTTGAACGAAAGTTGGGGACGAAGGATCAAATGCAGGGTGAGCCCAATTTAGAAAGGAAAAGTGAGAAACCCTTACATGTTTTTCATCTCATTTTGTTTAAAATTGATAGAGATTAAAATTAATTCAGTGAACAATGAATCCCACTGTGGGATGAATTTTTTCCCAAAATTTCTAACCAATGAAAATTTCAATTAATCATCTATCTCTATTTTTTCAGTCTTGTAAATGGTTGAGAAATGATTTTTAATAGAATCCATTAATTAAAATATCATTTCTATTTTCAGAAGCTCAAGGTTTCAAAGTTAGAGAATCCAGGGATTTCAATATTCCTATCTAAAATTTCCCTGAGAATCCCTAAAGCAATAGGTGTGAGGAGTTTCAATCTTGATTCGGCCAAAAATTACAAGGCTATTTTCTAGTTCTTGCAGTGGATTTCATAGATCCAACATATACCCATCTAAATCTTGTTTTGATATGTGCTTGAGAAAGGGTTTTTTATTGGAATTGATCAAATAAAGATGCATTTCCATGTTTAAAAGCTCCAGGTTTCAAGGTTTGAAATCTATGGATTTGAATATTTCAATATTCTGTGAAATTGTACATATCCACCCTCACCTTTTAGCCTTTAATTTCATATGGTTGTGTTACTCTCCACATTCAATGCACCCAATGCACACAAAAAAGCATGTGGATCACTGAAAATTTTAAAATATATCAATGCAGAATTTTCATATATTAACATACAATGAATTTTATTTCTAGGCAGTTATGAGCTTAGAGACCTAATTTGCGATTGAAGTCTTGGTGATAGACAATCCACTACTTTTTCCAATTATAGATGCGAGGAACCCTTCAAAACTCATCTTGTTCTTTGTCACTGTTGTGGTGTCCTTATCGAGAATCGAACAATATTTAGAGAATGCAATCTAGCAACACAAAATAGTTAATCAACATCCTTCCATAAATAGACCGAAACAAGAAATTTTGAATTTTGTAGGATGAGATATTGATCATACATACTTCTATCCCGGTAGGAGAAATAGTAAACTTTATGGAGGAACCACGGGGGGAATTATGGTCCTTAAAAATCTCCTTAAACTGCTTTATCGCCTTGGCTTCAGCTTCACCATATATGTTTGTAGCTTCCCAAGCTGCCTTGCCACCTCCAGTCACTTTTTTAGAGTACTAAGCTCTCGAGAGCATTAAGATGACTGTTACTCTCATAAATTTCTCATATTGACCTGCAAGTTACTGATTCCCGCAACCACCTTATTTCAGACTTTTAGGAGAAGCAATATGCTTTCATAGTTCTAAGAGAAGAAAAAAATTAGGACTTCACAGGATGTAGACAATATTAATGTAGCATAATATGGCACAAAATCAAATCAAACTCCACATTCGGGAAAATAAATTGTATAAATTAAGGAAGGGGCCTTTTGAGACAGAGCTTATAGATATTATGATATCTGTAATAGATATCGAACATCTCTTTACCATTATTAAACCAAAGTTTGAAACTACAGGGTCACACATATCCATTTCCAGATGAAATTATGGTCGTAACAGGGTTGAGGAGAAACTGATGCGCACAGATGTCAAGTGGAGAGGAGAAGAATGCAACAACTGGAAACGACATGTGTATTGGTGATTTGGCTTTTTGATTGGGTTATGTGTGTTTTTCACTTATTTATTGGGTTATGGTTTAGATCATGTGCTTGATGTTTTATCCACTCATTAACTCTTGATTTTTCCTGTTTGGTAAAGTAATAAAAAATAGCAATTTTAACAAGAATTATCTGCTTTTATGAAAAGACAAAAACCTCGAATAATCAGACTTCCCTATTTTAAAGGTGGCTAGGTTAAAATTTCAACCAATTTTTTTATATAAATGAATATGAAAAAGGTTTTTTCTATTACTTCTATATTTTTTCAATAATTATGATGAAAATGTATCATGGCCAATGAAACTTCCAAAAGATATTGTTACCACCATCAAGTATACAAAACATTTTGAAGGGAAAATGATGCTATAAAACATCTTGGGTCAAAATTCATGGATGACAGATTTCTATATATCATCAATTTAAAATGATGCTTCCATGAAGAAAATTAAACATATTGAATAACAAATATTGGACAGTAATGTTACCTATCTTCATGAGTTATAGAGGAACTTGTTTTCTCCATTGCATATTCAATAACAAGGTCATTCCATTGACAAGTTTGATGGAAAAGTTTAAATAAGGATGTATTTCGACAACATGGTCATCTTGACAAGATGGGAGGTTGAGAAAATATTGAAGTTGAAAGGGAGATCTAGATAGGTACATAATTCTACGCATTTTTCACACCTTGATGAAGGTACAATGCCCTTTAAACTCTTGTGGTATGCTATGTTTGTGCACATCAATTATGACAGTCTTCATGTGATGAAAAAAATGGTGCTTTTGGCTTTCTCACCATTGGTCCAAGGAACATAAAGCAATGTGAGGCTTGTATCCTTAGAAAACATGACAAGCAAGCCTTTTATTATTCCACTTCAACATTTAAAGGACATTATAACAAATTATAGTTTAAAATGTAAATTGGTTTAGATTCATATTAGTTCTAGATCCATCAAGTGTTGAAGTGGATCAAATTGATATCAAATATCAATCGATGCAAACCTTTCATCAAATTTTATACTTGGAAGAAATTTTCATCTAAAGAATTTCGATCCCTCTAAATTACATGAAGATAAATATATACTAATAATAAATAAGCACAAATAGATAAATAAAAAATAATAATAAATAAACTCAAATATTATATCTCTATGATTAAGCCATAATCTTATTTTAAACCATCAAGTCATTAAATTATATAAAATTAAATGATAATTTTTATTGAATCATTATATTATATAAAATTAAATAATAAAAAAAAATGAGAGGCATTACTACCATCATCAATATCAATGCAATTTCAATTAATGTGTTGCTAAAGTATACACTATGAAACATCAAAACCCATACCTTCCTCTTTTGGGTAAATTTTCCTTTGGATCCCTCTGGGAAAAGTCCCATAAATAAAGGTATCATGTTGGAGGATAAGACTAAAAGGGTGGGATACCATTCCTTGCAAGGTGAGAAGAGCTAACATGCAAGTGGGGATGACGTGTTGTAATTGATTTTGTTCCATTATTGGAAAGACCAACATATATGTAATTTAACTGTTGGATAACAAGGTGATGTGGGATAGTTGATTTCGTTATAATTATTGGGATGTGTGTAGCATGAATGTAATTTACCAATTGGATGAAAGTAAAGAGATAGCATGCACTTTCCTAAAATAATAATGTAATTGTAAGATTTAGTTTAGTTGAATATCCCAAAGGGTGGCACAAGCGTGGAATAATGATATCCATAGGGTCACTAAGAATGATATAAATGATTATGTGGACATAAACGAGAGGCATCAAGAACTCTTGTTTCAGCTCATAAAAAAGTGTCACGATGCATCACCTCAAACTAGTTGTCGTGCGTACGTGGAAAGTTTGTTCAATATGAGAGTGGATGGTGGTCGAAGCCTCAACGATGACGAAATTGTTGCATTATGCACCAAATTCAACTTTTTCATCTCGGACACGACGCCATCATCCATGTAGCGGATGCATTCTACCGGCATAAATACCCCATGGAGAAAGGAAATACAACCTAAGGTGTGGCCGTGTGGCTACTTGGTACCCCTTATAGCCCAAAAAAATACATCAAGTTGTATGGTTAAAATTGATCATTTCAAGCGTTTGCTCTGATCTCCACACGCTTTGTGATAAATATTGGTTGCTACTAGTGTCATCAAATGCTTGATTTGAACTCGATAAAAAACACTTATGACCAAGATTTGTTCCTTCCATCGTCATTTTTCTATTTTATCAAAGCATTTTTGCTTTTAATTTTTGAGAAGGTGTGGTATCAGTCAAAGACGAGCGTTGTTGCCATAGCTTTTCTCAACTTGTACAATGAAGTAGTAGAAAATATTATAGTTAATCTAGTGTGATTAGAAAATTGACATGTTATGAGAGTCGGATGCTCACACTTTCAATGAAAACATTGCCCAAATTATATAGAAAATTTGGTGAGTTTCCAATGACTCTTACCTTTCTCTGCTCTGGTTCATGCATATTCCAGAAAACATAGGTTTGAATGCAATCCGGTCCTCCCTCTTTAGCTTTGTATATTAGCGCAGGCCACATCTGTACAGTTACACAAATAGTAACCATCATTCAATATTGATATCATATGTTTATACAACTTATATATATCGTCAAGCAGAGAAGAGAAGAAATAAAAATTCTACATATTTACAATTTTATAAATGGTAAACATTATTTGCCATTGATATCATTCGTATATACATTGTAAATAAGTTAACAAAAAGAGAAGAGGAGAATACAGATTTGTATATATTTCTTATAGCAGGGGACTTCAATTTGACAACATCAATAGAGGAGAAAAGAGGAGGATTGCAAAGAGAAGAACCAGAAATGGAGATATTCAAAGATCTTCAAGAAGAACTAAAATTGGTAGACATCCCAACTATAAATGGAACATATACGTGGAACAATAGAAGCGGAGGGAGCAGATAGATAGCCTCTCGGCTAGACAGATTCTTGGCAGTAGAACACTTCATTGGCAAAGACATATTCTATGAAGCATCAATTCTTCTGTGTCTAGGGTCAGCTCACTGGCCTATTAAACTAGTAGAAAGTAATCAAGGAAACCAAAATAAATCCTTTAGGTTTGAGGCATTTTGGCTAAGAGAACCAACCCTAATAGGAAAAATGAAGGAATGGTGGAAAGTGAATGAGAATGAGATAGGAGGAAGAAACTAGATGCATACCTTTCAACTTAGACTAAAATATCTAAAACGTAAGATAAAGAAATGGAACAAGGAAGAATTCGGTAACATACAGAAGGAACAGGGGATAATCCAAACAAAGATGAAGAAAGTACAACAACAAATAATCAATGAGAGTAGAAGTGAAGGGCTTGCAGAAGAGGAAGGGCTGTTGATTAATAGACTAGAAGAAAGAAGACAACAAGAAGAAATCCTATGGAAACAAAAATCAAGAATCAAATGGTTAAAAGAAGGAGAAAGAAACACAAGGTTCTTCCACAAAGCAATGATACAGCACAGGCAGTAGAACAGAATCTTCTCCTTAATGGATCAACAAGGCAATTGGCTCACCCAAAAGGAAGAAATGGGTATGGGGAGGGCCGCCCAATGTAGACCCGACCCCCAAATACATATACAGTTGTTAAAAAGGAAACTATAATGTATTAAAAAAGGGAGGGGCGGGGTTTGACCACCCGACCCCTCCTCAACAAATTACCTCACTTACCAATGTGCCACAACCAACTCATTGGTTAATCCACCACATAATTGATATAAACCTCATTTGCACAGTGCGCCTAGGGAACATGGACGAACCAGGAGTGGGCACGAAACTCGAGGCAAATTTTTAATTAATTTATCTGCAGGTGGAACCATGACTGAGCGAAATTTCCAAGAGGGTGAAATTTTTGCAGTGTCCAAATTGGAAAAACTTTATGTCGATCCTACACCTCTCGACAACGTGAACCCGATGACACGGTCAATTTCCTAATCCAAGCAACAGATTTGCAGAGGACCTGGAGGATATTAAATGATGATTGGAAGTCATATGAGCTATCAGAGTAGAGAAGAACTATTGGAGCGGTATCAAAAGTTATAGGCTGTAGGAGCGAAGAGAAGCCATAGGAGTAACAAGCCAAGACAAAGCAGATCTATCACATGTGCCAAGAGTAAGAACCATGTCAGAGATATCACATGAAATATCAGAAGGAGCAAAGAGGAACACGCAGCTAGGAAAGAGACAAAATGAGGAACACATCGTCGAAGGAAGAGTGAAGAGTGTACGTAGTCATTGGAGCAAGTAAGGAAGAAAACAACGAGCACAGTTATCGGAAGAGTGGGTGTAGGAGTGTACGTGGTTGAAGGCCCATCCTAGCCGTCGATCTCATTTTCAACGCTTACATCATAGTCAACGGAAGGGGTTAAGCTTGTTGTTAACCCGTGTGCCAGTTGAAGACCCGCAGGTTCTAGATTTGATGACCTCATATATCCAAAGGATATCGGGTCACAAAATGACCAGACGTTAATCTCAAGAATGGACCCAAACTTTTATAGATCAAGGATCTATAATCCTTATCGACTCCGTAAAGGAAGTTAAGCGTTGCACAAATTCCCTGACCGATATTGTTATGAAGCATTGGATCCAACGCACCTTGATCAAATGGTGGAGGATCGACGATTGGGTTTATTGTTCAGGTGGATCAAAAACCATCAGATTAAAGATGAGATCAATGGTGGAGATGATGTGGCAGGTGGGACAACCCATTATATGTTTTTAACTGTGTTGATATATGAAGATCAATCATGTTGATATCGGAGGACAAAGTATGTTATGGGCATGACTTGTATAAGACCTCCAGAAGCTACCATTGCGACTAAAGGAAGGACGTGGCACGTAGGATATTCAATATGGAATGAACGTGTCTTTTGAGTATTGGCGAATTCGAAGAGACAGAGGAAGCCGAAAGATCAAGTGAGTGAAAAGCAAGCCAAAGGTCATGGGTATCAGGAATATATAACAGAGAACAAGGAAAGTTTATGAGTTGGAAAAAACTGTAATAAATAGAGGAAGTTGAAGGTTTGGGAGAAGTGGAAGAAGCAGGAGGACAGAAGTAAGTCATAGGTCCAGCGGGGTTGGGAGCAGAGACTTAATACCAAACAAATCCAGACAATTTACAGTAGAGGGCTAGAGCCCTTGTGGTTGGTGCCTCAGAGCCGGAAGGATTGGTGTCCTGGGAGTTGGTGCTCCTAAATCCAAGGTTGATGCCTTGACAAGATAGGGTTGGTGCTATGGAGGTTGGATCCTCACAAAAGGGCCAAGTTGGTGCTTGGCAACTGGCTGAAGCTATATATATATCTCGTACTTGATTTATTGCAAAAATTATATTAATAAGAGAATTGATTCCTATTATTTATTTCTGCGTTCTAAATGTAAATGATTTAACAAATAAAAATAACAATTGAAAATAAATATTGTTTCACCCCCCCAGTATTTCCAACAATTGGTATCAGACCTAGGCTTTTTCATATAAGCCTAACAGCTTGAAGAAGGATTATGAGTCATGATGAGAAATCAAGAAGTGTCAGGAAGACATCCTCTATTCAATGGCACAAATTTTGGTTTTTGAAAAAAAGAGAATGTCCTACTACTTAATGTCCCTTGGACCTGAAGTTTGGCATTCGGTTTTAAATGAGTACACAGTTCTTTCCACTCTTCCAACAGATCAAGATGAAAGGAAAGCCTACATTGCAAATGCAAAAGCCTTAAACTCCATCACTAGTGGAATCACTGATTCTGAATTTACAAAAGTCATGAATTGTAACTTGGCCAAAGAAGTATGGGATAAGTTAATTAGCTTATACGATGGGGACTCCAAAGTTAAGAAGGCTAAGCTTCAAACTCATAGAAGGAAATTTGAAAGTCTGAAAATGGATGATGAAGAAGATATTGCATCATACTTTCTCCCAGTAGCTGTCGTAGTCAACTCTCTTAAAGGATTGGAAGAAAACATTGAAGAAAGAACTATTGCTCAAAAGGTCTTAAGATCTCTCCCAGACAGATTTGACTCCAAAGTAAGTGCTATAGAAGAAATGAATGATCTAGATACTCTCAATATGGATGAAATTCATGGAATCCTCATTGCCTATGAGATGATGAAAGGACGCCCAAGTTCCAAAGATGCAACATTCAAGGCCTCAAAATAAAAAAAGGGGAAAGAATGGAATGCCAGTAGTGATGACTCCGATGTTGAATCCGAATTGGTGCAATTTGTATGAAAATTAAAGAAAGGATCTAAGCTAAAAGGTAAGTACCCTCTTATTTGTTTCAAATGTGGAAAAATAGATCACTATTCTACAAAATGTCCCCACAATCATGATAGTGATGGTGAGGAAAATTCTAAAAGGATGGTATAAAAAAAGAAAGGATTCAATAAGAATAATTTCTTCTCTAAGCAAGATGAGTTTGATGAAGATGAATTTGTAGTTATCAAAAAGAGATCAACAATTAACCACGTCCCTGACCACAAAGGAGGTAATGAATATTCAAAGGAATAAAATGACCATGCTCGAAGTTAAGAAGTATTATTCATGGCGTTCACAAATAATGATGATTCAGAGCTAGAAGGAAATGTAGATGAATTGTTAATAAGTTCCATTGAATAAAATGAGAAATTACGAAATAAAATCATCTCTCTCAAGGTAGAAAACGAGGAAACAAAAAGAAGGGAAGACCTCTTGAAGAATAAGCTAAAAGATAAAGAAGAAGTATGTGAAGAACGTGAAGCCGAAATAGTATCTCCGAGGAAGGAACTAGAGCAAGTCAAAAGGAGTTGGGAAAGCTCTCAAATTGTTGACACAATCCTAAATAATCAAAAACCTCAACATGAAAAATATGGGATAGGTTTTAAAGGAGAATCATCAAGTACTAAGAATAATGCAAAAAGCTATGGCGACATACTTTCTAACAACACAAAAGATGAAAGATTATTTCGTCAAAGGCCCATCTCAAATCCAAATAATGAAGAGAGAGTAAATCCAAGGAAGAATGTTGATTCAAATCATGGAAATTACAATAGGTAAAAAACATTATTTCATCAAAGGCCCATCTCAAATCCAAAGAATGAAGAGAGACTAACTCCAAGGAAGAACGTTGATTCAAATCATAGCTATTACAACAGGTACAAAACTATCTTTTTTGGGCATTTTTTTATTGTAAAAATTTTGGTCATCAAGCTAGACATTGCATGGCTCGTAAGAATGAAACACCGAAATTGAAGGATCAAACAAACAAACCATATGGTCCCAAAGGGAAAGGACAAATGAAGACCTACAACTCTTTTGATCCCTTGGCCAAATTTGATCCAATGTGCTCATTATGTAATGACAATGGACACAATGAACAAAATTGCCCCCTCAAAAGAAGAAAAGAAAAAAAATGAGAATCCCAACACGAATAAATGTGGCCTAGTTCTATGTGCTCACAGTGATGAAAATCATTGGTTTGTGGATAGTGGGTGCTCCAGACACATGACAGGGGACAAAAGGAAGTTTGTCTCATTGAAAAAAAAGGAAGGAAATGTATCCTTTGGAAGTGGATTTGCCAAAATTGCTAGAAAAGGAACTGTTACCCTTCTTAATGGAAAAGGAAAGGCTCAAAATGCTTTGCTAGTAAATGGGCTCAAACACATTCTCCTGAGTGTTAGCCAAATCTGTGATCAAGGACATAATGTTGTCTTTAGCACTAAATATTGTGAAATAAGGAACTCTTCCTGAGGGGAACTTGTGGCGAAAGGGGTTAGAACACCAGACAACATCTACATTCTGAATAAAATTCAAGAAGATAAATGTTACTTAAGTCAAACATATGAAAGCTAGTTGTGGCACAAGCGACTTGGACATACAAGCTTCAAAAACTTGATCAATATCAGCAAGATTATGCAGTACGAGACATCCCAAAGTTATTCAAGCCAAATCAAGGAGTATGTGGTCCATGTCAACATGGAAAGCAAACTAGAACCAGTCACAAGACCAAGGAGTTTTCTACATCAAAGCCTTTGAAGATCATCCATGTTGACTTATGTCGACCAACTAGAACTTTGGCACTTCAAGGAGAAAGGTACTTTGCTTTATTTGTTGATGACTATAGTAGAATGATGTGGGTATATCTCATAAAATATAAATCCAAAGCATTTGAGTGTTTTAAGAATCTTAAAGCCCTTGTAGAAAATTAAAAGGACTCTAAGATTAAATGTTTCAGAATAGATAGAGGGGGAGAATTCACATCAAAATAATTTGATGAATTTTGTAAAGTACATAGAATCGAAAGAGAACTCTCTGCTGCCAGAACACCTAAGAAAAATGGGGTAGTTGAAAGAAGGAACTGAACAGTTCAAGTAATGGAAAGAACAATGTTAATAGCAATTGACTTTTAGGCAAAATTCTGGATAGAAGCAGTCGGAACAACTGTCTATACCTTTAATCGAACTCAACTAAGACTGTATGTAGTCATTGGAGCAAGTAAAGAAGAAAACAAAGAGCACGTCTATCAGAATAGTGGGGGTAAGAGTGTATGTGGTTGAAGGCCCATCCTAGTTGTCGATCTCATTTTCAACACTTACGTCATAGTCAACGGTGGGGGTTAAGCTTGTTGTTAACCCATGTGCTAGTTGAAGACCCACAGGCTGTAGATTTGATGATCTCGTATATCCAATGGATATCGAGTCACAATATAATCAGACGTTAATCTCAAGAATGGAACTGAACTTTTATAGATCAAGGATCTCTAATCCTTATCAGCTCTGTAAAGGCGGTTAAGCGTCGTGCAAGTTCCCCGACCGATATCGTTATTAACCATTGGATCCAGTGTGCCTTGATCAAATGGTGGAGGATCGACGATTGGGTTTATTGATCAGGTGGATCTACAACCGTCGGATTAAAGATGAGATCAACGGTGGAGATGATGTGGCAGGTGGGACCACCCATTATATGTTTTTAACTATGTTGATATATAAATATCGATGATGTTGATATCGGAGGATAGAGTATGTTATGGGCACGACTTGTATAAGACCTCTTGAAGCTGCCATTGCGACTAAAGGAATGACGTGGCACGTAGGATCTTCAATATTGAATGAATGCCTATTTTGAGTATTGGTGAATTCGAAGAGACAGAGAAAGCCAAAGAATGAGCGCGGAGGAAGCCAAAAGATCAAGTGAACTAAAAGGAAGCCAAAGGTCAGGGTTATCAGGAATATATAACAGAGAACAAGGAAAGTTTATGAGTTAGAAAAACTATAAGAAATAGAGGAAGCCGAAGGTCTGGGAGAAGTGGAAGAAGCAGGAGGACAAAAGTAAGTCATAGGTCTAGCGGGGTTGGGAGCAGAGAATTACTACCAAACAGATCCAGACAATTTACAGCAAAGGGCTGGAGACCTTTGGGTTGGTGCCTCAAAACTGGAGGGATTGGTGTCCTAGGAGTTGGTGCTCCTAAATCCAAGGTTGGTGCCTTGACAAGATAGGGTTGGTTCTCTAGAGGTTGGAGCCTCACAAAAGGTCCAAGTTGGTGCTTGGCAACTGGCTAAAGCTATATATATATATATATATATAGATTGTACTTGATTTATTGCAAAGATTATAGTAATAAAAGCATTTGTTCCTGTTATTTATTTATGTGTTCTAAATGTAAATGATTTAATAAACAAAAATAACAATTGAAAATAAATATTGATTCACCCCCCCTCTTAGTGTTTCCAACAGGGGGAATCTAAAATTTCCTTGAGCCCGAGATTTCCACTTTGTTAGAATTCAGAAATTTGACAGTGAATTTTGCACTATTCGACCCCACAAATATGATGGTGTGTTCATATTTTTCATTTGCTCATTTCATTTTCGGCCACTTTTCTAAGTGGAGTACAGGTGTGAGAATTCAACATGTGAGCAGTCATTCCATGAGATTCGACACAGTGAGGTTGATGGTACAGTCAACTTCAACACTTTGAAATCCTCCTCTTCAGATGGCCCCAGGATGTGAGGTATATGAAGTGTGTTCATGTACTTATTTTTGTGATGCATTGTGCTACATAGATCCCTGTTTGATGTTTGATGTGAGATCTTGTTTCTTACTTGTTTTCATGATTCCTGCTTGATGTGATGCGAAATAATTTGTGGGATGTACTTGTTGTCATGATTTATTATGTTTTGTTCAAGATCCCTTTGTCATCATGTTGATGGGATACTCATGTTGTCACCATGTATGTTTGCATTGACATCCCTTTTATGCCATGTTGGCGGGATGCTCATTATCACCATGCATGAGTTTGTGTCATACTGATAGGAGTCCTTTTGACTGAGAGTTCCTGGAGCGGAACATCTCTTGGAGCCACTCCTGCGTGAGGGAATTTTCCTTGTATGATAGTGACGTCACCTCTTATGTACATCATCACTATTGACAACACTTAATGCAGTGGCCTACACCATCTTGACACCAGGGCCTGTAGACATAGTCCCTCTTGGACGAACTCTGTTATCAACGACTTATGTTTTCATGTGTTGATGAACGTCATGTTCCTCTTGTTTACAACATGCATATGTATTCGTTTATGTTCTTTTAAGAATGCAATTTAACACATCACGAAAGTAAAAGGTCTTGGAAGGGTCCTTTGTCACACCCGGACCTGGATAAAGTGGTATCAGAGAGGAATTTGCATGGATGTGAATTGCAAGTGTGAACAATGGAACGTGGAGCGACAGAGGATGAGAAAGTGATGTACGAGAGCATGCTCAAAATTTCCAAAAGGGTGGAAATAATGTATGAAACTCTACAAAAAGAGACAGAGGAAAAGGAGCAATTGCAGCTTCAATTGCGAGCTAGGGAAGAGGCCCTGGAAGAACTGAAGCACAAGAACCAAAATATTCAAACAGAGAATGCTAAATTGACGATGCATCTACAAGAAGAGAAAGAGGAGAAACATAGTTTTCTATGATAGTTGCAAGCAAAGGACGAGGCCTTGGAAAAGCTGCAGCATGACCCATTTGAGGTAAAATTTAGTTCTCTGAATTGATATATGTGTCTTGATGATGATTTTGTTGTTTTTGAAAATCATACCATAGGAATTGGCTCCAAACTGTTGAAGAAAATGGGGTATGAAGGAAAAGGCTTGGGCATTAATGGCTAAGGCATTGTCAACCCCATCAAAGTAGAAGAATTACCCTATCGAACAGGACTTGTGTATGTCAAAAAGGAATTTGGGGAATGCACCGAAACAACTAGAGAACCGTCAATAATAGATGATAAGCAGCCCTCATCAGTTGTTTCCAAATCGAAAGAGGAGGTAAAATATGTTGATTTCCTTTCGATTTCGTCTTCACATAGTATGATTTCTGTTGGAGAGTTGGAGATCCCAATTACAGGGACAAACATAAGGCTCCTTACCAGTATAAGGCATGAGGAGGAAAAAGAACTTGGTGTTAATAACCAAGGCATAACTCAACCGTTGGAGGTGGTGCAGAGACCCCAATTTGCAAGCTTGAGGTACACCGAGGGAGAATGCTCGAAGGTGTTAGATTCTTCCAAGACATCGTCGAAATTGTTGAGGAAGGAGAATGATGGGAACACATCCCCATCATCCCATCGTAGTTTCCATTGCAGGGAGAGAACTAAGGCAAGCTCTCATCGCCATAATGACATCAGAGATAGTAAGGAACGGTATAACTAGTTTCGATATTCGAATGTTCATTTCGATTATAATCATGTTGTTAATGATGAACGTAAAACATGGCCTTGTTTTCATAGCTAGGGTATTGTGTCCATCTTGATGTAAACTTGACCATCAAGTATGTGTTATAAACTCATGGCAAGTGTTGGATGCTTGGGTCATTAGTTGGTCATGTAAGTCAAACATGTTATTTGCAAAACAATGTACAAGAGGTTGCAGATGTCGGCTCATGCTTAAGGCCTCGAAGAACAAAGGTGAAGGAGATGGAGGCGAGACCTTTTTGACACTTATGATGCAAACAAGGTACAGAAAATCTGCAGAGTGTTTTTCATGCCTTTGGAGGACCAAAAGCTCCTCAATGGGGAGGATTGATCTTTGTGGCTCCAGAGACACACACAGGACAAAGAGGGCTTATGAAAGCTCAAAAATAAAAGTGATCAGAATGCTTTTGAAATAGGACCAAAGCGTACATCTTGTTGTCCTGACTGCAGTGGTGCGAACGGTTCATCAATCCAAGCTTTAATGAGGGAGAACGAGCCAGTCAAAATTCTGGTCAAAGTTGGGTTGTGGGCTAGGTTTAAGTGTCCTACAATTTGAATGACCCGAGGGCATGAAACCTAGCTCCCAAAAGTGCTTGAAATTGTGGCCTCGTTAATTTGCCCAATATCCCTTATTTTCTAAAGATTTGAGAAACACCTCTATTTTTATAAAAGTCAAAAAAATTATAAATTCGGTGGCGGGTCACCACCCCTGCCACCCCAAAACTACATAACATAGAAATTAATTAAAATTGGGTGGACAGGCCATGACCCCTGCCTCCCTCTCGCAACCTTAAAATAACATTTTAAATTTAAATGTCTCGGCGGCCATTACCCCGCCAAGCCCTCCACCTATTCCACCACATATCATATATTGTGGGCAGTGAGCGGGCCACCTCCAGTGGACCCCACCCATGCCCCTTTAAAACATCACCATAGACCAAGGGTGGCGGGGCTCAAACTCGCTTGGCCGGTGTAGTCGGCGCACCTCCCAGGCACCCTCACCAACGAACCTCATACATCGTGCCACGTGAACCATCGTACCTCCAACATGAAAGCCCAAACCTTAAATAGTTAACGTGCTAGTTTTGTGTTATGGAGGGTATGGGGCAGGGCACCCAATGTGGACTCAACCCCCAAATACATATACGGTTGTTAAAAAGGAAATCATAATGTATTAGAAAAGGTCGGGGTGGGGTTTGAGTCTTGACCACCCGACCCCTCCTCAACAAATTTCCTCACTTACTAATGTGCCACAACCAACTCATCGATTAATCCACCATAGAATTGATATAAACCTCATTTGCACAGTGTGCCCAGGCGGCATGGAGGAACCATGAGTGGGCACAAAAATCGAGGTGAATTTTAATTAATTTATTTGTAGTTAGAACCATGACTGAGTGAAATTTCTAGGAGCGTGAAATTTTTGCAGTGTCCAAATTGGACAAACTTTATGTCGATCCTACACCTCTTGACAGCACAAACACGATGGCATAGTTAGTTTCCTAATCCGAGCAACACATTTGTAGAGGACCCGGAGGAGGGAATCTTTGAGGAATTTAGGTGGAATCTAAAAGATTCCTTGAGCCCCAGATTTCCACTTTCTCAAAATTCAGAAATTTGACAGTCGATTTTACACTATTCAACGCGACAAATCTGATGGTGTGTTTAGATTTTTCATTTTCTCATTTCATTTTTCAGCCACTTTTCTAAGTGGAGTGCAGGTGTCCGCATTTAGCGTGTGAGTAGCGATTCCATGAGATTTGATGCAGCAAGGTTGATGGTACGGTCAACTTCAGCAGTTTGACATCCTCTTCTTCAGATGGCCCCAGGATGTGAGGTATATGCAATGCGTTCATGTACTTCATTTTGCGATGCATTATGCTGCATACATCCATGTTTGATGTTTGATGTGGGATCTTGTTTCTTACTTTTTTTCATGATTCCTACTTGATGTGATGCAGAATAATTTGTGGGATGTACTTGTTGTCATGAGTTTTAATGTTTTGTTCGAGGTCCCTTTGTCTTCATGTTGATCGGATACTCATGTTGTCGCCATGTATGTTTGCATTGAGATCCCTTTTATGCCATGTTGGCAGTTTTCTCATTATCACCATGCATGAGTTTCTATCGTACTGATAGACATTCTTTTAACTGGAGTTTCTATAGCAGAACATATCTTGGAGCCACTCCTGCATGAGGGAATTTTCCTTGTATGATAACGCCATCACCTCTTATGTAAAATCATCACTATTAACAACACTTAATGCAATGGCCTACACCATCATGACATCGGGGCCTGGAGACGTAGTCCATCCTAGACGAACTCCTTTATCAACGGCTTATGTTTTCATGTGTTGATGAATGCCATGTTCCTCTTCTTTAAAACATGCAGATGTATTCATTTATGTTCTTTTAAAAATGCAACTTAATACATCACAAAAGTAAAAGGTCTTGGAAGGGTCCTTTGTCACACCTGGACCTGGATCACCAAGTTGTGTAATACTACTAAGGTCAGTATTACAATCTATTCTGATATACCAACTAGTTAGTCAAGCGACTCCCAAAATAGTATGCCAAAAAATGGTAGACATTTTCAAAAATTTTATCACAGAGACCCAGAACAGAAAAAAATTGGCGCTTCTATCATTGAGATGGCTTGGAAAACCCCTAAAAGAAGGAGTCCTAGGACTCCGAGACCCCTACATACTAAAACAAGTAATGCGAGAAAAATTGCGGTGGAGATGGATATAGGGAGGGGTTGACCTTTGGAAAAAACTATGGGAAAGGAAGTATGACATGCCTAGGTCTCTCGAAGGAAAGCTGAGAAGCCATAACGACAAGAAAGGTTCAACAATATGGAATCTAGCCTTCAACAACAGGGATATGATCAACAACCAAAACTTCTAGGAAATCAGAGGAGGTGACAAAGCTATGTTTTGGGAAGAAGCATGGCAATAGAGAGAAAAATTAAACAGCAAACCTCAGCTAGCAGAAATCTACGAACACATTGATCTCCAAGGGGAAAAAACAGTGAAAAACTTCTGGTGCATAGACCCAAGAGAATACTGGAGAAAGTGGAAACAAAAACAGGATTGGCCAGAAGCATGAGAAACACCCTAGTGGAAGCTATACGAAAAGGAAATGGCAACTAGGAAAATAGCAAAAACAGAGGAATGGACATTCTAAGATAGGGATACAGGATCAAAGGAATGTTAACAATTAAAGAAGGTTATCAACTACAAGTAGAACACCTCAAGCATTAAGAAACAAATACCTAGGAAAGCATATGGAAGGAAAAAACATGGCCGAAGATCTCTTTCTTCATCTAGATCCCGCACCATGGTTGTGCACTAACATGGGATCAATTGCAAAAAAAGGGATGCAAGGTCCCTCGATACGCGTCTTATGCCGAGAAAGGTAGAGACAATGGAGCACCTAACCAACACTTGTAAATTTAGCGATAACCTATGGAAACAACATCAAATTTTAGAAATCAATGACAAGAATCCAAATAACATGGAAACAACAATAGATAACTAGCGGAAAAAGCCGTATTAGAACACAATCCTGAACCATGCTTGCACACTCTCACTAGGATTTGTCCTGTGGACAATATGGAAAGAATGAAACAATCTAATCTCCAAAGAAGAAAGAAGAGAAAAAGCAGAAAAATGAAACCAGATAACCCAAAATATACGAGAGACTGTACTGGCAGAGAAATGGTTCGAGGAGGATTGGAAAACTAATCCACAGGAAGAAAAGGTAATGCCATGCATGAACCTGAAATCAAGTATGTTGAACACATCTTCATGGAAGCACCATACCACCAAAGGAGAGGAAGAAAACCAATTCCCAAGGCCTCTGAAGGAATTCATCAAACTAAATTTCAATGGGGCTGCAAAAGAGAACCTTGGTGAGGCTGGGATAGGAGGATTATTTAGAGATGACAGGGGTAAGGCACTTAGAGTCTATGCTATGGACTATCGCAACGCGACAAATAATGAAGCAGAGCTTCATGCCTTGAAAAGAGGGCTGGAAATTGCGATAAGAGAGAGATTTCAAAAGCTATAGGTAGAAGGAGACTCAAAAATGGCGATCGAAATGGTGAAGAAGCTACAACAAGGAACATAGTGGGAGAATATCAACCAAAGTTGGAGAACTGCATGGCTAGTCCAAGAGATGAGTAAGCTAATCAGACAAATAGACTACATCATCCCTACACATGTCCGAAGGATGGGCAATGTGGTAGCAGATAATCTGGCAAATTTGGGATGCGGCCTGTTAGGATTCTAAGAAACTCTCCTATGTTGTAGCTTGGAGATGCCTGGTAACATATAAATTCAACTATTCTTACAAGGATTAATGGAAGGAATGATGGTTTGGTTCAAGCCAGATAACCACTTCTACTCTGTTTCACTCCAGACATGCATGAACACCCTCAGACTACAAGGCTTTAGACCACTAATGCTCACAGTTTAGATATTAGGTGAATATGGAGAATATTATCCACACTAGAAGATGCACAAGACCATGTGATGGGCCGGCTGCAACTAGTACAAAAACTTGCAAATCTAATCTATTAATGCAATGACAGGATGACAGCTCTCCTGCATTAGATAGAAAGAAACCTGAGAAACCTATTCAGTGATGCATTCGAGATTCTAACACAGAGATAAGATGACAGTTTTCTAGTGCTAAACATCAAGAGATCAAGAACACAGCATATCAGGCACAAGCTTAGAACAGAGGAAAACAGAGAGTGAGCAATTAATGGAAAAAGAAGCTTGTATTTGCTGAAAATGAAGATGAGACATTGCAAGTGACAAAGTGTCTACAGTCTCCAGAAGTTGAACCGTACATCAAATGCCAACCTTGATTACATCTTGCTCTTAGGTATTTATAAGTTTACATTATAATGGCACCTGACCGTTTAGGTATGGACGGGTCGTAATTGACCACCAACTGCATTTAACCACCTGATGGAGTCTCTAAACGAGGTTGTTGGTTTCAGTGGGTTAATCCGTTCTGTTCAAGTGTTGTGATGCCCTTTAGGTGGTTGGAGTGCTCGTACCAGTGGATTCCATGACTGATAAATTTAGTTACAAAGTCATGTTGTGTCCTTTTCTCCTTTTGTCCATGCTTTCTGTTTAATGTGGTTGTTGGGAATATTACTGTAACTGATGCTGACAGAGCTAGTCATCTCCTTCTTCAGGCAACAGAATGGTCATAGGACGTGGAATGCATGGGTAGGTGGATGATTTGGGTGAGTGAGAATAATGACTGTCAGATCAGGGAAATGAACGACAAAGATGGCTCGATGGAGGCTATCAGCTGAGGGGGGAGTGGGGTGTGTTAGGGCTGTTGGATCTTCAACGGATAGATTAGACATCCATCAGGCGACAAAGTTGCACGGGTGTTTAACGGGCGAGGGCGGTTTGATGGGGCGGTAACGGTTTTCATCGCACTGCTTTCGAGTGCTAAGTGGTAAATGTCCGGGGTCAAGTGATTGCACTCAATGATTGACACGTAGTAGCAAATGAGAGAGAAAAATCTCTCTCATCACGTGCTATCGTTCGATCAAGTTAATGGCGAAATGTATGCGAAGACCGTCAGATCTGACAGAGATGATCTGATAGTGGAAAATGTTTGATCATTTCATCTTTATTGGGTGCGATGTGGTCTGTTAGATTATCAGGGAATGATCAACGGTGGGAAAGTGATGAGGGATTTATGAGCGCGTGAAGGTGTATGGGTAAGGTTTTATGGTTGGTTTGACTTTGCATTTAGAGTTGGGGCCAAAAGGGACTTTGTCGGAATTTAGAAGGCTTATTTAGGGAATGGGAAAGGTTTATAGGTGAACGGGGTGAAGGAAGAAGGGAAAAATGACCAAATGTGGGCCCCCTTTGGACACAACCAAATAGACCATGCTTCCATCTGTCCTTAGAAAGTCAGCTTTGCATAGCAAATCTAACACTCGCTCCTTCTAGGGATGAAAGCCTCCCTGTGAGGTTTCAAGAACTGTAGACCACTGCCTTTCATACAAAAAACGAGATTAGCAATATTTCCTAGTGTTCCATTGGGCATGGAGTCTAATTAAGCCTACACTAAAACTTGTAAAAAGAACATATTTACAATGCTAAGGCCTAGAGGCCTTAATTAATATAAACTTTCAAAAACCGCCCATTGACTAGGCCATCAAAAACTGTTTCTCCTTCTATATTTTGTAGCATGAAAGTGTTGTTCCCCTGGACTTGAACAATGACAAAAGGTCCAGTCCACAGAGCATCGAACTTCCCATGATTGCCTTTCTTTTCCTTTAGTGCATCCCATTTAAGAACCAAGTCCCCAATTAGAAAATTGTCCATCTTTTCCTTTCTGTCAAAATCTTCCTTGATTCTCTTTTGATGTGCTGCAGCTTTTTCAATCAATTGATCTTTGATTTGATGCACTTCAGCCAAGTCACTAATCCTCTTTGCCATGTCATTTTCCTCGTTCTACTCTTCCTGTAAGAACTTGGCCATAGGAAGGGTCAACTATATTGGGAATACAGCCTCAGTGCCATATACGAGCTTGAACAGATAATTCCCTGTGGATTTCTTGGTCGTTACCCTGTCAGCCCACAATACAAACTTCAGTTTGGAATCCTAGTTCCTTTTGTTATCTTCCATCATTTTTTTTATTATCCTTATCAAGCTCTTATTGGATGATTATGATAGACCATTGCCTTAATGGTAATATGAGGTGGAATGCACTAGCTTAATGCCCATTAAGTCACACATGTCCATCAACTCTTTTTCCCTGAAGGCTGTTGCATTCTCTGTAATCAATTTATGTGGAAAGCCAAACCTGGTGAAAATGTTTTATGTCAAGAACTTCATGACAACACGGTGATCAGCTTTCTTAGTAGGGATGGCCTCAATCCATTTAGTGAAGTAATTAGTGGTTGCTAAGATCCATCTGTGTTGGCCACTAGAATGTAGATTAATTTCCCTTATGAAATCGAAGCCCCATTGCTAGAAAGGGCCACTGGCATGTATTCATTTCAAGTGTAAGGACTTCAATTGTTCTTTTCCTTCAAACCTCTGGCATTTGTCACAAGATCTTACAAATGAAAATACATCAGAAAACAAAGTGGGCCAATAATACCCAGCTCTGAGGATCTTGTGGGCTGTGGTTTTCCAATAGTGATGTCCTCCACAGATGCTAGAATGAAACTAATGCATGACATCCACAGATTGTTCTTTCTCCAGACATCTTAAAAGGATTACAAATGGATTAAAGAAAGTTTTCATGAATATAGAACTTGGCCGCTCTGAGCTTAATAGTCCTAGCTCGGCTTGAACTAAGGCCTGGAGGAACTTCTAACTTCAGCAAAAATTGAGCTATTGTAGAATACCATTCAGAAGAAGCTAGATTCTCAGCCAAAAATCGGTCATTTCCTACTGTTGCTTCTTCTGTCTATCTATCTTCTGAATTTGCACCCATGCAGTTTATGTCAAGCATTTTGCAATTTTCTTCAGCCATCAACTGAGCAAGGCCCTGGCCCTTGACAAGCTTGTGGGCTTCAATTCTATGTTGAATTCAATAAGATTTGCAATCCACTTAGCCCTTCTTCCATCAACATGTGGCTACATTAGGACATCCTTTAATAAAGCAGAGGGCACATATGCAATTACCTTGGAGTGTAGAATGTATATTTGGAAAGATTTTAAAGATTTGATAAGAGCATAGGCCCGTTTTTCGATAATATCATACCTTAGTTCAGCATCCCTTAAGGTTTTGCTGAAAAATGCATTAGATGCTCTGAATCCTCATCATCTTTCTGCAATAAGGCTGCTGCAAGGGTGTCATCGGAAGAAAAGGAGAAGATATGGAACTCCTTGCTATAGTCTGGGCTGATCAAAGAGGGGGATTCCATAATAGCTCTTTTGATGGCTTCAAAATATCTTCTTGATGCATCAGTCCATTTGATCTCTGATCCCATTTTCAACATAGAGGTGATGTGTTTTACCAATTATGCAAAATTAGGAATAAACCTCCATATAAAATTTATTTTGCCCATAAAGGATTGGATGTCCTTTTTTTATCTTGGGACAGACAAGGTCTATATCACTTTCACTCTCTCTGGGTAAATCCTGACACCTGCAACAGAAACAATGTGTCCTAGAAGTTTGCCCTCTGCCAAAGCGAACGGTGACTCCTTAGTATTTAATGATATTCCAAACTTTTTGTACTTCAGAAACACTTTCTTCAAATGCTGCAAATGATCTTGATGGATGCTGGAGTATCTCCTACAAACGTTATATCCATGGCTCTATGAAAGGTAGCCGCAACATTCATCAGCCCAAAGGGCATATTGGAGTACATAAAAGTGCCCCAAGGAGTGGTTAAAGCAGTCTTTTCTTGGTCATATGGATGTACATCAACTTGGTTATACCCTCAAAATCCATCTAGGAAAGACATAACTTTGGCCCCTGAGACTTTCTGTAGCAAATGTTCCATCTTTGGCAGGGGATAGTTGTCCTTTATGGAACATTTGTTCAGGTTCCTGAAATCAACACATAACCTGATTTCTCCACTTTTCCTCATCACCACTACCACGTTGGCTACCCACTTTGAATACCTCAAAGGAACTATGATTTTGGCAGCCAACAACTTCTTGATTTATTTTTCAATCAGAGGGAGGAGCAAAGGATTAATGGGTCTCAGCTTCTATTTGAAAGGAATGATGTCTTTCTCCAATGGGATCTTATGTTGGATGATATTTTTGTCATAAGTTTTAAGGTCATTGTATTCCCAGGCAAAGACATCAACAAATTGCTTCATTAAGGTGCAGTACTCAAAACTTTGGGCAGCAGACAAATGGGTGGACAGATTTATATACTTTGGATGATTTGGACTCCCTATGTTATGCCTATGGATTGCAGACTGATCTTCTTTTTGGGCAATCTTATGAGGCACATCGTTATGGTCAAAAAGCTTCTCTAGAGGCACTAGCCCTTTAGATATATGATTGCTTGGTAACTGAACAATGATGTTTTGGCCAATTCTGTTCCTTAGCAGGGGCTGGGGACATTCCTCCAAGGTTTCATTCTCTTGATCAATTTGCATTTTAGAGAATTCATCAATGACTTGCAGAAACCTATTTACTTCATCATCATCCTCAAAGACTTTCCAGTGCTGGACATTATGAAACAAGGATGGTCTATATTATATCTAGACTTGATAAGACAATCTAGGGGGCATGGGAGGGATGAACATGCTAGTAGACACAACAAGGGAATGAGCAAGCTGATTTTTTACTCTAGGAATATATGAGATACAAAAGCTATCGAAAGAATCTTTGAGCCTCCATACCTCATCTCTGTACGCTTTCAGCCTTGGGTGCCTTTCTTGGAAAGTTTTTTTTCACTTGTTGAATGATGAGATCAACATCTCCAAACACCTTTATGTCTCTGATTCCTATGTCTTTGGTAGGGTTTAAGCCCAATATCACAGCCTCATACTCTGCTATATTGTTGGTGACCTAAAAAGTTAGTTTAAAAGACATATGTGTGCTTTCTTGTTTTGGAGACACCAGCACCACTCTTGCTCCTGCAGTTTCCTTTGAACAAGCTCCATCGAAGAACATATCCCAAGCCTGTGTCCCTTCTTTTTCCATGGCCTGGCCTACTGGTTTCTTGAGCTGCACTGAGGCCCTATGGGGTTCTTATATTTGGAGAATACATGCTCCACATTTAGTGTCCACAACATAAATGGGATGATTAGTGGGATTCTTCTCGCCACTACTGATATAGGCCAGTTGGGCTTCCCTGTATAGTCTTCTGCTTTCTCCTTCAAAAATTGGGATAGTGGCATAAGACAAGTCATTTTGCAAGGTCCCACCCAACCTCTTAATCCACCCTCTGGAAAGTAGCATACCAAACTTAGGGGGAACATCTACTACCACAATATCCATCATCATGCTCTTCATGGGCAGCTGAGTTAGGGTGATAACTAAGTCTTTGATTAACCCCAGACATTTCACCTTCCTCGAATCAAAGGAGAACTATTCATGATAAGGTCGGGTAATATCAAGGCCTAATTCTTCCATGACAGCTTTGGGCATCAAATTATGGCTGACACTTGTGTCCAACAGACAGTTGTGGAGGATTTTGTCATGAACAGTCAAGGAGACATAAAAAGATGGGGAATTGTCATCAGCAGGTTCAGTCATTGGGCTAAGCACAGCTGCAGGTTTATCATCTTATAAATTCACATAGTCATGAGATGTTTGTGAGGCTTTTAGCTCAAGTGCATCAAGGATGGGCTTCTTAAAGACCTCACCCTTTACAAGTTCAGTCAGAGGTACAGATATTTTTAACTTCTGGACTTCTGATTCAAAGCTGAAAGGGGAAGGGGACTTGTCGGGGCCTCTTACCTCTTGAGCGGGTGTTTTGAGGATGATGGGATTAGCTGTCGGTCGCTTCTTCTTGCCGATCTGCTGCTCTATGGGGACAACAGCTCTTTGGGTAGGATTCTCTTTGACATTACTCGTTCGTGACCTCAAGTTGTATCTTTGTTGGTGTTCAGTGTGTAGAACAGCTTCCCTGTCCCACTATTGACTGGTCTGGTCCCTGAGTAATGACTCCTCGTAGGTAGCTAATGTCAGAAATGCAACACTGCCCTTGTCTTCCATGCAGTGAATCTCAGCCTCTTCATCAAACTGCTCATCCTCCATGACTACGTTCTGGAAAGGAGTCTTAACCCTTTGTTCTTCACTAGCCTCTTTGTCCCTCTGAATTATCTACAACTATTCGTTTTCTCTTCTGAATGCATTTGGATTTCTAGGAGCAAATGTATTAGGAAGCCTTGTTTTCCGAGAACTCTGCTCAACCTTCAGTTTGGATATTTCAGTAGCCAATGACTCTATCATTTTAGTTATTTTGTCTATTTTGGGTTCTGAAGATGAAGAGGAATAGGAAGACTCACCTATTTGCCTCCTTCTATCAGCATGTCCTTTGAGTTTCTCTGCAGCCATGATACTAGATTCCACCTCCAAGGCTGCATCTTGCATTTCAGCTAGAGAATCACATCTTCTCTCTCTTAATAGCAGGCAGAAACCAAAATCAAAGGCATTGGCATAGGTGATTTTGGCAGAGGTGGGGGTAGGCTTCACTTAAGCTGGTATCTTGCTATACATATGGTTGAATCTTTTAGTAAAATCAGGCAATGACTCCCCATTTTCCCTTTTCAGGTTGCCAAACTCAGTATGGTAATATAACAGATCTTTCTTATCTCCCCAATGCTTTAAAAACACATCATCTAATGCTTTGATGTCTGCTATAGACCTAGGGGTCAGATCTCTGAACCACTTTATAGCCTCTCCATCAAGGCTTTGGAAAAATGCTCTCATCCACACATCATCTTCACTGATATCTAAGTTACCAGCATAGCTATAAAAAGACTCAAGGTGTTCTTCAGTTGTTACTCCCTCTGTCCTAGTGAACTTAGGCATGTATTTCTGATATTCTCCTATAGGCATGGCATTCAAAGGAATAAGCAGGACCAATGGTCCATACCTAGCAGTTATGATTCTTTCCATTTTGGTGGGCGCTTGTGGACCTGCCATGACTGGGGTAGATGGAAGGGTACTGGATGTTTGAATGATAGGAAGCTGAGAAATGAATGATAGGGCTAAAGGAAAGTGATGGACTAGAAGGGAGGTTTCCTTTGGAATGAGATCCAAAGGGGAATTTATTAAATAGGGAGCTTTATGAATATCTAAAAGAAAATCTTCGCTACTAGTACTAGAGGCTATATTTTCAATGTGTAGATGCTCTGTTACAAGCCTTTCTGGAAGAGATACATAAGATTGTTTAGCCTTACTTGAACCTGATGCTCCCTTTTGTGATGTCTTTCTTTCCTTGACAATATTCTTAGGGTCGGGTATCGGGTCAGCTGGTGATTTTTGAGGATTTCTCTGAGTATGCCTCACAAAATAAGCTAGAACTGTGATGTGGAGTCGCCAAAAAGGTTAGTCCTCTAGTAGAGTCTCCAGATATATGATTACAACAAAAAATGTGTCTAGACTTTGTCTATCATCAAAGCTGGATCTGTGTCGTTATCCTAGGGAAGCTGAGCTTTAATCTCCTCTCCCTGGCAACGACACCAATTATGTTAGGATTCCAAGAAACTCTCCTAGGTTGTAGCTCAGAGATGCCTGGTAACATATACATTCAACTATTGTTTCAAAGTTTAATGGAAGGAATGATGGTTTGGTTCAAGCCAGATAACCACTTCTACTCTTTTTCACTCTATACATGCATGAACACCCTCAGACTACAAGGCTTTAGACCACCAATGCTCACAGTTTAGATATTAGGTGAATATGGAGAATACTAATATATTAATGCAAAGACAGGATGACAACTCTCCTGCATTAGATAGAAAGAATCCTGAGAAACTTATTCAGTGATGCATTTGAGATTCTAACACAGAGATAAGATGACGGTCATCTAGTGCTAACTATCAAGAGATCAAGAACACAACATATCAGGCACAAGCTTAGAACAGAGGAAAACAGAGAGTGAGCAGTTAACAACAAAAGAAGATTGTATTTGTTGAAAATGAAGGTGAGATGATGTAAGTGACAAAGCGTCTATAGTCTCCAGAAGTTGAACCTTACATCAAATGCCAACCTTGATTACATATTGCTCCTGGGTATTATAAGTTTACATTACAATGGAACCTGGCCGTTTAGGTATGGAGGGGTCATAATTGACCACAAACTGCATTTAACCGCTTGATGGAGTCTCTGAACGATGTTGATTGTTTCAGTGGGTGAACCCAATCTATTCAGGTGTTATGCTGTCCTTTAGGCGGTTGGAGTGCTCGTACCGGTGGAGTCCATGACTGTTAAATTCAGTTACAGCGTCATGTTGTTTCCTTTTCTCCTTTTGTCCATGCTTTCTGTTTAATGTGGTTGTTGGGGATATTACTGCAACTGATGCTGGCAAAGCTGGTCATCTCCTTGTTCGGGCAACAGAATGGTCATAGGACGTGGAATGCATGGGTAGGTGGACGATTTGGGTGAGGGAGAAGAATGATTGTCGGATCGAGGAAATGAACGGCGGAGATGGCTTGGCAGAGGCTATCAGCCGAGGTGGGAGCAGGGTGTGTTAGGGCCGTTGGATCTTCAGCGGACAAATCGGACAGTCATCGGGCGACAAAGTTGCATGGGTGTTTAACGGGCGAGGGCGGTTTGACCAGGCAGTAATAATTTTCATCGCACTGCTTTCGGGCGCTAAGTGGTATATGCCTGGGGCCAAGATTCCACTCAATGATTGACACGTAGCAGTAGATGAGACAGAAAAACTGCTCTCATCGCGCATTATCTCTTGATCAAGTTGACGTGCGATGTATGCGAAGATCGTGAGATCTCGCAAAGATGATTTCATGGTGGAAAATGGTTGAACGGGTCATCTTTATCAGGTGCGATGTGGGCCATTAGATTATCAGGGAATGATCAACAATGGGAAAGCGATGAGGGGTTTATGAGCACATGAGGGTGTATGGGTAAGGTTTTATGGTTGGTTTGGCTTTGTGCTTAGAGCTGTGGCCAAAAGGGACTTTGTTGGATTTTGGAAGGTTTATTCAGGGAATGGGAAAGGTTTAGAGGTGAACGGGGTGAAGGAAGAAAGGGAAAAATGACCAAATGTGGGCCCCCTTTGGACACAACCAAACAGACCATGCTTCCTTCTATCCTTAGAAAGTCAGTGTTGCATAGCATAGCTAACATGGCCACGTAGGCAGAACTTTAGATATAAAAGCGGAAGAGCTATCTCAGATGGAGGAAATGGAGAACTTAGTGAAAATCATACAAAAAGACAAGGAAGAAGAGGAGAATCCTCGATCAGAGTGTAGCAACGTGGAGGAGGTGGGTCAACAAAAATGGGACTGGGAAGTGGTAGGCAGTGTACACATAAGTGCAAGGACAGGAATAAGAGTGGGAAGTGGAGGGAGAGGACAGGGCGAAGGGTAGGTAGATGGACAGGGCAGGGAAAGAGCAGACCCGAAGAGCAGGCCGATGGAGACGGGAAAGGAACATAGCAAGGATGGCAGGGGGGATAGCGGGAGTGTGGGTAGGAGGACACCACCAAGTGGTAGGGCGATGGAAGAGGATGCGCGGCAAGAGCATCCAGGAGCAAGCGAGAGTTAATGAGAGCTAGTGTGATAAGGGACGGAGGGTCATCATTCCAAGGTGACAGCGTAAGGAACAGTACAGGGAGTAAATTCGATAGATGGGTGGTAGAGAAGTGTAAGGATAGAATGGGAAGGGGAATAAAACATAAAGGGAAAGAGACAGTAGGTAGTTTCATACAGAGGGCAAGAACGAGAGCAGGAGAGAATAAAGGTGGTCGAGGAATGACAACACAGCCTGAGGATAGGAGCGGAGCTAGCTATGTTAGTCGGTATGTTGCTCTTCTGGCCCTAAACCTATTAAAATTAGGATGCCTTTCTTCATAAAACTAGGGAAAGTGTCCAGGATAGGTAGGGATTCTGTTAGAGATGAATCCATGAAATCCTGGAACCCTGGATGGGTGAAGATTATAGATTTCTTAAGGAGAGATGAGAAAATGAAAACCCTGGCTTCGAAGAAGGAGCCCGAGAGAAAGGAGCAAGTAGAGGAAGGACGGGCAAACCTGATAAGGATACTAGGCTAGGGAAGCTCACTTTGGCCAGGTGGTGCCTATGGCTAGGAGAGGATGGTGCAAGTACCAGGAGTGGAGAGGATTCCACCATGGTAACCTCAAGAAATGAAATTCGAGAGATTGCGGCCCTTGCGATTCCTACTGGGAACTCCTCGAGTAAAACAGAGAGAAAAAGGAATTTACCTGGCATTGCGAAGAACAGGGCCAGGGTCCTGTTGTTTAGATCCCTGGATAAATTCTCCATGGCCAAGCTTCCTTGTGAAGTACAGAATAGTAATTCTATTTACCCTAGTGGCGGTCCTATGTGGATGCCTCTGTTGCGCTGTCTGAGCAATGGACGATGGAGAGAGACTAACCGAAGGGTAAAAGAAGAGAGGGCCAACAGAACCCAAAACCATGAGACGATTGGAGGAAAGCTAAAAGGAACCTTAAAAAGTCTCAGGTCTGGCCTTGAAAGGGAGACCAAATATGGCTCAAGTAATTGGAAATTTTTTTGGATGTCAGTACAATATCAAATTGATAATTTGTATGGTTATGTGATGGGTCTCACCATAAACTACATCTAATACAGAGTGGAGGCTAGAAAAAAGAAAGAAGCAAACACTAACAACAACAAAAACAACATGGCAAGAGATGGAAAAGAGGTGACCAAGAAGGGTAAGAGAGACACAGGCAAAAAGATTGTTGAGGGGGTGAGAGGCCCCAACAGAGAGCAAAGCAAGAGAGGGAGAAAGACAGGATGATAACACATGAAAACCCTCATTGACGCATACATGGCAGGGAACCCACCAGAGGTGAGAGCCCAAATAGTTGGCTGGGAGTGAGAACTAAATGACAACATAAGGAACCAAGACATTCCCATGGAAGAATGGGAGGACATGGTTCATGACCCAGGGAACTCACGCGGAGGACACACTCTCTTCAGACATATGATCCAGCAATACTGGGTCATGAAGAACGTGGTGGCCTAGGCTATGACTCTCAATAGGGTAAAAGCAACAAGCAGAGATTTGGAGGCAAAGGAGGACACCAAGGAGAAGGATCCCATCAGATTAGAGCTCCTCATGGAGATAACGGTAGTCTAGATCCAAAATTATCGAAACAACTTAGCACTAGGGAGAATTGAACAAACACTATAGGATATGGAGAGGAACGAAATGCTAGGCTCCAGCGCCAAAACGCCAACCCCAGTAATATCCTCGGATGAGGAATGAATCAGAGATCCAGCTACATTTTGTTGACGTTTCATGATGAATAGTTTTTACTTGTTAAACTTGAATTGCAGTATAGATAGTATAGATAATGTTGTTAGGCTAATAGAGAAAGACATATTTAAATTTTGGACAGCTTTTAATGTTGACAGGTGGCTACCTGGTTTCCTTCGCGCAGGTGAGGCCCCTTGGAACAAATGGAAAATTTGATTTTGGACAGATAATACAAATAGCGAAAGTACTACCAAGTTCACAAAAAAAAATGCGCCTTTAGAAAAGATTAATCATGCTTAGGATAAATTAATTAGGTTTAAAATAATTAATCATGTCATTTAATCAAACCATTTAAAATGGTAACCTTTTATCAAGAAAGAAAGGCATAGTGAAAGTGTACCTTCTTGGAATTTGAAACGGTGACTTATAATTCTTAAGATAGAAACAGTGACCTATAATTAACATAGGTGTTGAATGTGAAATCACTCGGGAAAGTTAGGATTATCAATATTATTATTGCTTGTTAATGGTTGCAAGACCTTTTTTGTAAATTTACATAAAATATCATTTCGATACATAATTTATAAAATTGATATTCATAAGAACTATTTTCATAAAGATTGTTTAGGAAAAGGAGTTAAAAGTACTACTTACATAAGTAACATTTAATTATAACATAGGTGTTGCATGTGAAATCACTTGTAAAAGAGATTATCTATAGACTTATTTGTTAATTTATATTAGTTTACATTTTTGTTAACCATTAAACCTATTTAAATTATAATATATAATTTATTTCTTAAATAAATAAGATGACACTAAAATTAATAAATTTTTAAAAATAATCTAAATATCTAAAATTGTAAGTCCATGAAATGTGTGGACGACTAGGTTTTGAATATTCAGATTATCCATCAAGTCGGTGTCAAGAGGTGGAAATCGAGGTAAGAGAGCCGCGAACGAGGAGAGGAAAAGGCGTAAGTGGCGTACGTACGGAACCAATTTTAAAATAATTACATGTCCAGCCAATTATTGTTTTTAAATTATTTTAACATTTTTTAAATTTTATTATTCTTTTAAATCAATTCAATAAAATAAATAATACATTTTAATTCATAAAATTAATTATATATGAAAATAAATAGAATAAATAATACATTTTAATTCATAAAATTAATTATATATGAAAATGAATTAATATAAATAAACCTACTTAGTTTTTTTAATATTCTACCAAGGGATTCAAAGTATGGAAGGGAGAATACGAAATATGTGCAAAAGCTTTGGGATATTGATAATTATTAATAAAAGGGGGACTTATGTCACCAAAACAGAAACTAAAGGTAGTGTGTGATTCAAAGTTGGTGCTAGTATATCTATTATAAAACATATTCATTAATATTATAAAAGAATTATGAATATTATGATTATAGAAACAGAGACTAAAGGTAATGTGGGATTCAAAGCTGGTGTTAATATGTTTATTATCAAACATATTCATTAATATTATAAAATGAAAATGAATATTATGATTATAGAAACAGTGTGGGATTATTTATATTATATAACTATTTATTATTGATATATATTTTCGGAATAGTTAAAACTATATATCTAATTATAATAATAGAATTGAAAATTTTAACTAATTCACTTAATTGTTATATAATAAAGTTATATATTATATATCTATATATATATATATATATTATATTTTCTTAACCATTAAACTTATTAAACTTATTTACGTGATAACTTATTTGTTAAAATTAATATTAATAAATTCTTGAAAATAATCTAATCATCTAAATTTTTAAATGCAATGATGGTTTGGAGAAATGCCAATGGATAATGCAATGTCATTATCAAATTGCCAAGCGCAAGCAAAAACGGTATTGCGTACTCGTGAACAGGAAATCCATGGACGGTTTGGAGAGAGAGGGAGGCGGGGGTGGTTACAGTGGCATTATTTCTTTATAGTCAATTTGATATGAAGGTAAGAGTCCTTAATTTGATACTTGATTATTTTTGTTTGTTTATAAAAGGGAGTTGTAAATCATTGCTAAAATTTATAAAGATGTACTTTTGGGAATTTGAATTTAAAATTATATCTCTTGGAATTTGAATTTACAACTATAACCTTTTATTAAGAAAGATATAGTGAAACTCATGCACCTCTTGGAATTTGGAACTATTATTAGAAACACTCTATCTTGGTCACATTTATTCTCTTGGAGTAAAGAGTAGAAATGGATAGTTGCAGAAACTGCTCACATTTATTTATTATAAACCTTAGATGTTGCGTCTGAAAGCTTAGTTGTTGAATTATTAAAGAGGAACGCTCTTGAGAACAACTGTTTCGATGGTGAGGCCCGGCCCAAATCCAAATAGAACTCCCATTTCCAATCCCTCTCCGCTGGTTGAACATCCGTTTTGTAGAGACACCTTCCTCGTCTGATCCAATATGAAGTGGACGCACGCACTGGACATGTTTCCGTACTCACTCAAAACGTGCCTTGTGGGTATCAGTTTTGTGGGATCCAGATTGAGCTTGGCCTCCACCCGATCAAGGATGGCACGTCCTCCGGGATGAACAACCCAGAACAACTTGTTCCAGTTGGATATTTTGAACTGACTGAATGCCTCCACCAGACAGTTTTCAATGTTGGCAGAGATTAGATCTGGAACCGCGCCTTTGAGTTGGAAGGTCAGTCCGACCTGTCTCACCTTCCCACTGATGGCTCCCTCGCTGTCGGGAACAACTGTCTGGGCTGTCCAAACGATTTCGAAACAGGGCTTCTCCATTTGAGGGATGGGATCAGCTCCCACGATGAGGGCAGAAGCACCGTCGCCGAACAGAGCTTGCCCCACCAGGCTATCCAGGTGAGTCTCGGAGGGTCCACGGAAGGTAACGGCGGTGGTTTCACTACATATGACCAGCACCCGAGCTCCTCGATTGTTTTCGGCAAGGTCTTTCGCCATTCGAAGAACGGTGCCTCCGGCGAAGCAGCCATGTTGGAACACGCCCACTCTCTTCACACTCGGGTGCAGCCCCAGCAACTTGGCTACCTCAAAGTCTGCTCCGGGTATATCCGGAGTCGTTGTGCTGCAAAATATGAGATGAGTGATCTGAGACTTGGACTGCCCCCACTCTTGAATGGCCTTTTCAGCGGCCTCTTTTGCCAGCCGGGGCACCTCCATAGCCAACATCACCTGTCGTGCGTCCAACGATGGCACCTCCACGAATGCGCACACATTGGGATTCTTCTTGAAAATCTCCTCCGTGAGGTACATGTATCTCTGTTTTATTGCCGACCTTTCACCTGCATGGAGCCATATGTACGATGATTAGAAAAACTAACATCATTTTTGTATCCAAAATCTAGGATTCATGATTCATCACATGAACCTGTTTTTCCACACAATTCTCTAATTTGTTAATATATATACCAAAGAGAAAGAAAGAGAAAAGAAAAATAACTTTAATTCATTTTAATATTAATATCTCCCATTTGAATAATAAAAATTTATACCATTTCTTTTAAAATTATTAACATAAACATCTAAAAACATATTTTAGATGTTTGACTAGCTGGCTGGCTAATGTAATAATAAAAAAAAAACTTAATCTGAACTACAGCTTTAGAGAAATTAAATTTAATAGTAAAACAATGGCAGCAATGAAAAACTGATTTTGAGCCGCAGAATTTCCACCAACTATTTTTAATATTATTTTGAAAGATAATTCACAGCAACCTACACAACTAATTAACTAATTTAAAACTGGGAGATATAATTCACACGAAACTACAGAGTTGATATACTATTTAAACAAAACTATACTACGGAAGAATTACATGAAACTACACCATCGTAGACCACTGGAGAAACGAAATTTAAAAACATGTAAAAATTAAAAGATAATTATAAGCTTACAGGAAAATTGTAGTACATGAATGTATAGTTGGAATGATGAGAAGGAACCGGATTTGTGATTAGTTGGATAGAAACTATAGTAATGAATGAAGAAACTACATTAGTTTAAGGAAGGGATCATGGATGGTACGATGTGAAGGAGTAATTTAACGAACGGGTTTATGGCACAATGCGGACGAGTAATTTAACGAACGGATGGATGGGTGATCCCAATCAGTAACGATTGGATAGATTGATGAGGTCAACGGAAAATATTAAACTAAAAGAAGATACCCTATTCTTTCTTGGTGTGGTCTGACATAGGAAGCGCCTCGGTTGCGGTCATTACAGCGCAGTAGAAATTAATAGAAGGAAAATTGTGATGAGTGGCATCGCTGAAATGAAATGACTATGGAAGAATTAGTTTAAGAAATCCAGTTAATCTAAGCTGTGTCTAAAGAAAAAAACAGATTTAATAATAAAACGAGGGAAGCCATGAAAAACTGATTTGAGGGTCACAACTTCCACCAACTAATTGTAATAATTGAAAGACAAAACTACAGAGCTGGCTAATAATAATAATAACGAATCTCGACTAGCTGGCTGGCTAATGTAATAATAAAAGAAAGTTAGTCTCTAAATTTGAAAAGTGACGGTACGCTAATATTGATTAAGTATTGCAGATTTCAGAATAATATTTGTTCGCATGAAAACAGGACAGGTTGGTTTTTGTAATAAGAATAAAATTTCTTCGCATGAAAACAGGACAGGTTGGTTTTTGTAATCGATCACATGATTGATTCAGGAATCGCGCTTGAATGAAGAAACTGAAACTGAAACTGAAACTTACATATTCGCTTGAACTTATCCTTGAGCTCCGTGTTATGCTTGTTACCGGTGATTCGAAAGTAGAAATCTGGATATGTGCTCTGATCCACAGCATTGGGTGGATTGGCAGTGCCGATAGCAAGGATCGAAGCGAAGCCATCTGCCCTCTGCAACTTCCTGAAACCTTCAAAATCAACGCCCTCCATCTCTGCTATGTTAAGCCTAGTACAACAAATCTCAATATTTACTCTACTCGTCGAATAGCTATAAGAATCTCTAAATCTATCGCTGTTTTATACACTTTGAGTGATCTCGAGTGAGTGTTAATATCATGTATCTCACTGGGATAAACCATTTAAAATGGTTAGAAAGTAGAGTGAGTGCTAATATAATGCTATCATAACATGGCAATAGGGCAGCAGTTGTCACGCAAATCCCGGGAATCTGGCGATTGCCAGCGGTTGTCACCCAACTCCATTTATGGCAAAGGACAACTCCATTAACTATCACGTAGAGCTTCCTTGTTTCCAAGGAAAAATGGCAGTTTAGCATGTGCGTTTAGCATCTCGATGCATGTGCGTTTAGCATCTCCTCAATACCCAATTTGTCTTCAACAACTCCACATCCACATAATTTATTGGTTATTTTTCCAAAGGGATTTCACACTGACCGTTCTAAGGCGACGAAGGATCAAATGCACGGTGAGCCCAATTTAGAAAGGAAAAGTGAGAAACGATTACATGATTTTCATCTCGTTTTGTTTAAAATTGATAGAGATTAAAAGTAATTCAGTGGACAATGAATCTCACTGAATCCTATTGTGGGATGAATTGATTTTTTGCAAGTTTTTCTGGTGGGTTTTTCCGGTCAAAATCAGGCAGCGATTTATTGGAATAGTAAGTTTGATAGCTAGTCTCTGCACAATCAAAGAGTCCTAGGGGTTTTTCAGGGTGCTGAATCCAAATATGCAGTTAAAAAACCATTTTAACTGCAACAAATCAATATTTAACCTCACTTTCTTCCGACGGAACCGGAATCTCCAAAAAGTAGCATTAAAGACAACTCCATGAATTATTTCCCAAAATTTCTAACCAATGAAAATTTCAATTAATCATCTATCTCTATTTTTTTCAGTTTTGTAAATGGTTGAGAAATGATTTTTAATAGAATCCATTAATTAAAATATCATTTCCATTTTCAGAAGCTCAAGGTTTCAAAGGTAGAGAATCCAGGGATTTCAATATTCCTATCTAAAATTTCCCTGAGAATCCCTAAAGCAATAGGTGTGAGGAGTTTCAATCTCGATTCGGCCAAAAATTACAAGGCTATTTTCTAGTTCTTGCAGTGGATTTCATGAATCCAACATAGACCCATCTAAAACTTGGTCTCATATGTGCTTGAGAAAGGGTTTTTTAATGGAATTGATCAAATAAAGATGCATTTCCATGTTTAAAAGCTCCAAGTTTCAAGGTTTAAAATCTAGGGATTTGAATATTTCAATATTCTGTGAAATTGTACATACCCACCCTCACCTTTTAGCCTTTAATTTCATATGGTTGTGTTACTCTCCACATTCAATGGCACACAAAAAAGCATGTGGATCACCGGAAATTTTAAAATATATCAATGCAGAATATACAATGAATTTTATTTCTAGGCAGTTACCAGCTTAGAGACCCAATCTGCTATTGAAGTCTTGGCGATAGACAATCCACTACTTTTTCCAATTATAGATGTGAGGAACCCTTCAAAAATCATCTTGTTCTCTGTCACTGTTGTGTCCTTATCGAGAATCGAACAATACTTAGAGAATGCAATCTACCAACACAAACTAGTTAATCAACATCCTTCCATAAACAAACCGAAAAAAGAAATTTTGAATTTTGTAGGATGACATATTGATCATACATAATTCTATCCCGGTAAGAGAAATAGTAAACTTTATGGAGGAACCACGGGGAATTATGGTCCTTAAAAATCTCCTTAAACTGCTTTATCGCCTTGGCTTCAGCTTCACCATATATGTTTGTAGCTTCCCAAGCTGCCTTGCCACCTCCAGTCACTTTTTTAGAGTACTAAGCTTCCGAGAGCATTAAGATGACTGTTACTCTCATAAATTTCTCATATCGACTTTTTAGAGTACTAAGCTCCCGAGAGCATTAAGATGACTGTTACTCTCATAAATTTCTCATATTGACCTGCAAGTTACTGATTCCCACAACCACCTCATTTCAGACTTTTAAGAGAAGCAATATGCTTGCATAGTTCTAAGATAAGAAAAAAATTAGGACTTCACAGGATGTAGACAATATTAATGTAGCATAATATGGCACAAAATGAAATCAAACTCCACATTCGAGAAAATAAATTGTATAAATTAAGGAATGGACCTTTTGAGACAGAGCTTATAGAAATTATGATATCTGTAATAGATACCGAACATCTCTTTACCATTATTAAACCAAAGTTTGAAACTGCAGGGTCACACATATCCATTTCCAGATGAAATTATGGTCGTAGCAGGGTTGAGGAGAAACTGATGCCCACAGATGTCAAGTGGATAGGAGAAGAATGCAACAACTGGAAACAACATGTGTATTGGTGATTTCACTTTTTTATTGGGTTATGTGTGTTTTCCACTTATTTATTGGGTTATGGTTTAGATCATGTGCTTGATGTTTTATCTACTCATTAACTCTTGATTTTTCCTATTTGGTCAAGTAATAAAAAATAGCAATTTTTTTAACAAGAATTATTTGTTTTTATGAAAAGACAAAAACCTTGAATAATCAGACTTCCCTATTTTAAAGATGGCTAGGTTAAAATTTCAACCAATTTTTTTTATATAAATGAATATGAAAAAGGTTTTTTCTATTACTTCTATATTTTGTCAATAATTATGATGAAAATGTATTATGGCCAATGAAACTTCCAAAAGATATTGTTACCATCATCAAGGATACAAAACATTTTGAAGGGAAAATGATGCTATAAAACATCTTGGGTCAAAATTCATGGATGACAGATTTCTATATAGCATCAATTCAAAATGATGCTTCCATGAAGAAAATTAAACATATTGAATAACAAATATTGGACAGTAATTTTACCTATCTTCATGAGTTATAGAGGAACTTGTTTTCTCCATTGCATATTCAATAACAAGGTCATTCCATTGACAAGTTTGATGGAAAAGTTTAAATAAGGATGTATTTCGACAACATGGTCATCTTGACAAGATGGGAGGTTGAGAAAATATTGATGTTGAAAGGGACATCTAGATAGGTACATAATTCTACGCATTTTTCACACCTTGATGAAGGTACAATGTCCTCTAATCTCTTGTGGTATGCTATATTTGTGCACATCAATTATGACAGTCTTCATGTGATGAAAAAAACGATGCTTTTGGCTTTCTCACCATTGGTCCAAGGAACATGAAGCAATGTGAGGCTTGTATCCTTAGAAAACATGACAAGCAAGCCTTTTATAATTCCACTTCAACATTTTAAAGGACATTATAACAAATTATAGTTTAAAATGCAAATTGGTTTAGATTCATATTAGTTCTAGATCCATCAAGTGTTGAAGTGGATCAAATCAATATCAAATATCAATAGATGCAAACCTTTCATCAAATTTTATACTTGGAAGAAATTTGCATCTAAAGAATTTCGATCCCTCTAAATTCCATCAAGATAAATATATACTAATAATAAATAAGCACAAATAGATAAATAAGAACTAATAATAAATAAACTCAAATATTATATCTCTATGACTAAGCCATAATCTTATTTTAAACTATCAAGTCATTAAATTATATAAAATTAAATGATAATTTTTATTGA
>APFE031669674.1:0-19040 GCA_000404065.3 Pinus taeda | reverse complement strand
CTCATAGTATTCTCCTTTGCCTGATGCCTTGAAAGCAGCTTCTCTTCTATCTGATGGACCTCCTTTTCTCATTTCATAAGCAGTTAGAATTCCATGTAGTTGAGACATAGTAAGAATTCGTAGATTTTCTTTTTCTTCTATTGCAAATACTTTAGATTCAAACTTGGGGGACAATGATCTTAGAACCTTTTCAACCACAATAGCCTCTTTTATTTCTTCACCCAAATTTTTCATACAATTTACAATTTCATCTACCCGAAGAAAATAGTTAGCCACACTTTCATCATTATACATCTTGAGAGTCTCATACTGAATTCTGAGAGTTTGAAGTTTGGCACGCTTTACCTGTTCATCTCCTTCATAGCTTGTGACAATTTTGTCCCATATCTCTTTTGCGGATTTATAGTGCATTACCTTCATGAATTCTGTCTGAGATATACACCCTAATAGGGTACTGACTGCTTTTGCATTTGTTTCATATTTCTTTTTCTCGTCTGCATCTGTAGGAGTAGTTGAAGGAAAAGCATATCCTGTCTCTACAATGTTCCAAACTTCTGTACCAAGAGATTGAAGATAGGCAGTAACTCTTACCTTCCAATAATTGAAGTTTGTCCCATCAAAAACCGGTGGCCTGATAGATGCTTCCTTCTCATAGTTGCTCATGATGAAAAGGATCTTCCTTCAAGCGATCAAGCTTCTTTAGAAGGACCTGCTCTGATACCAATTGTTGAAAATACTGAGAAGGGGGGGGTGAATCAGTATTATCTAGATCTTTTAACAATTCTTCTTTATTTATACTTTGAATTATTTTTGCATATCAGTACTATCAATAATGAGCATGAACAAGAAAAGAGACAGTCACATCAAAGAACACCAGATATAAGGTGGAAACCCAATGTGGGTGAAAACCACCTGCTGCAATATGTCTCTATCTTCTTTCAAATTAGAAACTCCTTTTACAATGGTATTGTACTGGTGCAGTCCTTTACCAGTACACAGGCTGCAACCTATAGAGAGCTACAACTCTCTCTTGTTTTCCAATCTCTCCTGGAAGGGAGCTACAACCCCCTACTTCTTTTCAAGGACCACTTTTCATAAATTTTCAAACTGGATCCATATACATCAAAAGTACATGTAAATTATTACAGTCAGCTGTAATAACCAGATCAACAATAACAGAACATAACCCAGAACACCTTATCAACAGAAAAATTCAACCAACAGAAGATCTTAGAACAGATACGCAGTTTCTTTGTCACAGTCCTGCGTCGCTACGCACTTCACCCTCTGATTCCCTGCGTACAACCACAGAGCTCCTTCTGCTGTGCTGCGTGAGCATGCACTGCCCCTTTTTCTGATCTGCGTACAGTACGCACCCAAAAGCACTATCGCGCCGCGTACTGTAAGATAAGCACGCACCCAGAAGAACTATCGCGCCACGTACCTTAACAGCAGGTACGCACTCAAATGAATAAACGCACTGCATGCTGCTACAGAAGAAACGCACCTGAATCACAGCTTTCTTGCGTACCCACGCACTGATCCTTCGTCACCTCTGCGTACCCATGCATTGTCTCTTCGACGCCTCTGCGTATACCCGCACCTTTTCTTCGACGCCCTTGCGTACCCACGCACTGAACCTTCACTGCTTCTGCGTACCTCTGATTAGGGCTGAAATATAGTCAGATGCTCAGATCTGAACTTGCGCTCAAGAGATGCCCTTCACAGATTCGCTTCTAACTTCTCCTTTATAGATCAAGTGATTTAAACCGAGAACCCAATAAATCAGATCTTAAGATATTCAATCCTCAAAAGATGAACAAGCCAAATGATCTCCTTTGCTTTATATAGGCTAGTTCTTCCTCAAAACAAGGATCATGGGGCTCAATAAAAATAATAAAATAAACAATACCACGGACCAAAACCATGATAACCCAAAACTGTTGGCTAAGTACCACGAGAAACCCCACGTGTGGGCGCTTAACTGCCTTGGAATGTGTGCACTGGGGTACGCACCTCACGGATGGGTAATTCACGTATTAGGACGCGGTCCCTGCATGGTATACCTGCGGGTACGCACCTCCTGAACTGTTCTCCTTCGTACTTCTTTATTTTCATCAAAATGAGAGCCATGCCATGGGTGTTGCCATCAAGTACAACATCTGAAACATATAATCATACCAGAACCATAATGCCAACAGGCATTATGATGGATGTGTTCTCTTTGATGGAAATTCTCTTGTAACAGAACAACTATATGGTAACTAGATGAATCCAAAGGTCAATTTAGAGGTGATGGAGTGATGGAACATAATAACATAATGATGGGACAAAGGTTTACAAATCAAAATCAGAAGTTTGATAAAGGTGAATATTTGAATATCTATATGTGTGTTCACCAAGGTGAAGTCACGTATACATGCAATTATAGAGAATCAAAGTCGCGTACATGCTAGCACACTAATTTAAGTATACTAAGGGTCCTTACCATGCTATTATCCCACAATATTCTACACAATAACAATTACTTGATCTCGTCCAAAATTACCACCAACACTAGTGTACTTTTGACCCATGGTATTGACCGAGGCTCAAAATATATAAGGAGGTGAATATAAAAGTGCTAAGCATGCATCTGAAAGGGTTTTTTATGAATACTGCAATCTGAAGTATATTTGCATTGTAAGGGCCATTGTTGACACATAGATTTGAAATAATTATGCATCGATGGATACAATGATGGATCAGGATGATGAGACCTAAGATGAATTTCCATTGTATGATCTTCTCATGGATTGACTAGATCTAAGTATTGACACATTTGTTTATATTTGAATATTATGATTTGGGTCTTTCAGAAGTTCTCAAAAGCTACATAATTTTAGGTCGAAATTTATAGATTTGTACGTAGGTTGGTCTCAATCAATTCACATATACACATGGGTTCATTTCTTCAAAGTCGCATACATGAAGGAAGGATTTATGTTCATAAATTATTGATCAACCTGATTAGTGTTGTTGTATCTCTGTTGTCTGTCAATGATGTTCTCATGTTGATTTGGGTTGAGTGATAATGTCTGAAGTAGAACTGATTGAACGATGAGGTTGAATTTGGTTACATGTTGATTCATTAAAAATATTTTTGATACTACTAACTATATGAGTATTCTGTAAGCTAACAGAATATTTCATAATAACTCTGGTCAACTATATGTTTGATTCACAATTACAAGTTTTTAGTATAATGAGATCTGTACACAGGTTTCTTTATAGAAAAGAATGTATACACGCGGGTTGCCTTAAGTGAAGTAGCATAGACATGTTGACATATGAATGATCAGGGTTGCAGTTGGTTGTGTGTGTTGATGCATTATTTTGAGTTCAGTTTTGTGTTCTAGTTACAATGATCTCATTGTTTTGGTTGAATTACATTGGTGTTTACTTCAATTGATCTACAAGTTGTGATGTATTAAACCAAGTGGATCTAGTGTGAAAATTTATGAAACATGATCCTCGGATGTTGTTCAAGGTTGGAGCCTTCAGTGAGGAAGTCGAAGCTTCCTACCAATAGTAACTAGTAATCATATTAGAGGGTTGGAGCTTTTATTGAGGAAATCGAAGCTTCCCACGAATAGTATTTGGTAATCAGATTAGGGTGTTGGAGCCTCCTTCCAGTAGGAGTTGGAGATCAAGTGAAGTTTGTGGCCTTTGGCAGTTGGGTTCCTGTGTACTGGCATGAGTCTACACCAGTAAAAGAATGTAATAAGTCTTTGATATTAATAAGTTTGAATAATTAGACAAATGATGAACCAATGTATTGCAACAATAATGTTGCAACTCCCAAGGCTACTGACTTTAAGTATCAACTCGGGGTTCATACAAACTTAAGAGGTATCAACACTATATGTGGAACATACAATGTGTCCTTATTTTTCTTTCATGATGTAATGGAGTGCATGTACTAAATTCAAATCCTAAACTAATTGCAAAAAATGAAATGTTCGAAATGGAACCTTAACCTATTGAAAGAAAGAAAGTACAAGGAAATAGATTGAAATCAAATGCTAAAACACACCATTTTCTAACTAACTGCTAAGAGGATTTTCTTCAAAAGAATGCTAAGTTAACATGTATGCAATCCTACTATCCTAAGCATGTAGATTCAAACCATCAAAACTTCTACCATTGTGCATTTAAATGAATAAAATAAATCTCTTTTTCTTTTTCTCCTTTTTTCATATGAGAGTGTGAAAGCTAATCCCTTTTGGTGACATGGAAAGTGGCTTGGAGATGATTGTGAATGGTCAAAAGGCTTGGGAGACAAGTAGGGACCCTTTTCTAGCTTCCTAGAGGCGTTTTCCTCAATTCAGCCTCAAAATAAGGTTTCCTATAGAATGCTACAGGATTTCCTACAAGATGTCCTGAAAACCTAGAAGATCCCATGAAAACCTACACAATACAGCCGAGAGCAAAAGGATGGATGTTGAAGTTGATGGAAAGCTTATGGAAGGTGGTTGGTGGATGTAATGATGCAAGGGAGTGCCTAGGACCACTTCAAAACTCAAAACCAAAGTTGGGAGATGGCTAGATTTACTTAGAAATCTTGGATAAGTTTCATTGTGAAATGGTGAAATTGGTGAGGGTTTAGTGAAACAATGTGAGGACCATGGGTGGATGAAGTTGGGATGAGGTTTATGATCAAGAAATCTCTATGTACTACTGAAACACCTGCACTGCATCCAACATTGACATTTACCCAAAAATCATGCAAACAAGAAGAGTTTCAATTATCTAAAGGAAACAAAATTTCATGAGCTAGCTATCTACTTCATGCATGTGGAAAACTTTGTATAATAATATAAAACATTGATAAGATCTAATGTAAGATTGAAGCTAGAAGAAATGGAAATCAAACACTACCCTTGAAAACTAGAAAAATTATTAAGGAGTTTAGACTTCTGTGATCCATAATTGCCGAAATTATTCTCTTAACAACTAGAAAAATGTTGACCTAAGTGTGGAGCAAGAGGGTTAACATGGTCTTGATGGAATGGAGGTCAAGTAGAGACCTAATCCTAGCTTCAATGATGATTTTTTTGAATTCAGGCTCAAAATAGAATTTCCTACAGGATGTATAGATTTATTATAATTCATAGAATGACCAAGCAAATCAAATACAAATTGGATGGAAAAAAAAAATTATTAACTAGAATATCTTAGGTCCCCATTCCAATTGGAATCACTCAAACATATCTCTATTAACCCATGCTAAAAAAATAGAAAAACATTACTAGTCAAAAATATAGAAATTCGATAACCATTGAGCTTGTAAATCTAAAAAATGCCTAACCAAATCAAGTGAAAATTCAATGGGGTAATTTTTGTTATGAACTAGAATGTTTTTGTGATCTAATTCGAGTGGAAATAACTCAATTGAAGCTTGTTAGCATGCTCTAAAAGATAACATAAATTTACTATTCTTTTCTAGAAAGGGGGTCCAACAATCTAAATTTGGGAATAAGAAGACAAATCCAAGCAGCTCAATGATTACTGTGAACTTACAAAGCCTTTCTAAGGATAAATAACTATCGTGATCTTGCAAAAGAAATTACATCAACCATTTAACTCAATCCTACAATAAGAAATCATTAATACTAAATGCAGAAATAGAAAGAAATAAAAAAATATATGCATGTGAATAAGTAGTGAAAAGAAGGAAAGAAAATGATACAAAAGGGCTCTGATGCTGATCCAGAATTAAATAGGAACGAAATAAATTATATATATAACCATGCATACAAAGATACAATAGAAATAATACATCATTTCATTACTGTAAAATACTAAAATATGCTTACAAACAAAAAATGGACATAAACTAGCTAAGGCAATGGTAGCTTATCTCTAAGAAAAGATGTGGTGGCTACATGCCTCTGACTTGTCTTAAAATGAGGCTCAAAGGTATATTTATTGTTGAGAAACAATGGAAAACCCTAAACATCCAAAAACATAACCCTAGGAGATGAAGCGATAAATTATGGGCCCCGTTTTCAGTAAATTGGTACATCAACTTCCTGGGGTCGTAACTTTGGCATATGATCTTCGTTTGATGCACACAATACCTCATTAGAGATATCTACCTAAGGACTAAAAATTTGGGAAGAGAAACATCAGTCCATGGACCCAAGTTGCTCTCAGTTTTCCCAAAAAATGTCATTTAGGGCCTCAAAAAAGCTCCGGAAGTTCAGGACATGAAAAGCTACTAAAAATAGTAAATTGTGCTACAATAAAGGAAACTGAAAAGTTGAAAGAAACAATGATGGGGGTCCAAGTGGAATTGGTGGGTGGGCACCAATATCCACCTATATAAGTCCTCCCCACTTATGAAGCAATGGTCTCCATTGCATTGAGTTCCTCCATGAGATGATGAAACTTCTGCTGAACTTGGTCCCTTGTGAGCCACTTGCCCTGGTGAAGGGGTTGACCTGCTTTGACAACTCGATACAGTGAAATATTCTACATCCAAGTGTTCTTGATCTGTGTGTCCATGATCCAATTAGTTGCATATTGTTCCATGCAATATGGATTTAACTCTGTGGATGTGTGTTATTTTGCAATGTCAGATGTGTCTAGTAATGGTGGAAAGTATGGCCGAAGGCGGTCCACATTGAACAGTGGGTGCAAGCCAAGGAATGGGGGAATGTTGAGGTCAAATGCATTGTCTCCCAAAACCTTGGTGAGGGTGTAAGGGCCATATCAGAGTGGTCTACATTTCCGATAAGCTCTGGTAAGGTGTTCCTTTTGCAAATGCAACCGGACTTTGTCACCCACCTGAAAGTTATGTGTCACCCGATGTTGATCCTATTGCTGCTTGTACTTGGCATTTTATTTCTCCAGAATGTCAACCTACTAAAGAATATGTTGGATGTGCTCAATGAAGCTATTTGCCTTATCTATTTCGGATTGGAAATGAGCTGAATCTACCTGAGTAGCTACAAATGGCATGGCCTCATCAATGGGACATAGTGGCTGGAATCCCAAGCGCACCTAAAAAGGGTTATGGCCAGTTGAGTTGTGGTGAGCCCAATTATAGATGTGCTGAACATAGGGGAGGCTCTCATCCCATTCGTGTGGATGCTTTGAGTTGTACATGTGCAGAATGTGTATGATCATTCTGTTGACAGCCTCTGTCTAGCCATCAGTTTGGGGATGGAAGGCTGTGACTTAATAGTTTGGTATCCAACATGAACTAAAGACTAGACCAGAATGTACTAAGGAACCTTCTATCTTGATCTGAGATGATAGACTGTGGTATCCCAAAGTGTACCCACACTCATTCAAAGAAGAGTTTAGCAGTGGCTTTTGTTGTGATATTCTTCTTGCAGGCTGCCATAATGGTCATCTTCATGAACCTGTCAACGACCAAAAAAACACATTCATTTCCATGCTTAGTATAAGGAAGGTCTAACATGTAATCCATGGAGATGGATTCCCAACATTGACTAGGGGTAGCTAGCAGGATATAGAGGCCTTGCTTCTTGATGGTCGGTTTGGCAATGGCGTAGGCAGTGCATGATTTGATGTACTCCCTGACATCCTATTGAAGATTTTGCCAATAGAAATACTTCTGCAATACTACAACCATTTTATCGACCCCAAAATTCCCAACAACCCAACTGTATTGTGCTTCCCAAATCATCTTGGCACGCTAGCTTGAAGGAACACAAAGGTGACCCAGATGGCATAAGAGGGTATCTTGGAGGTCAAAATATCAAACATGTTGATCATCCTCCAAGAGTATCTTGTATGTGTGGCTGAATTCTAGGTCACTTTTGTAAGGAAGCGGCCAATCAGAAGTCTCATGCCCACAAGAGTTGAGCACGATGGTTAACGCCATGATCGATGGTCAACTGAGGCAATATGCAACACTATTGGTGTTGCCCTTCTTATACTTGATATTGAAATGGAATTGTTGCAGGAATGTTGATCACTTCTGATGGCGATCATTCTGTAATTTCCCTTGGGTCTGTATGAACTATAGGGGCCAGTGGTCTGTGCGAATGACTGTTTCCTTCCCCAAAATGTAATGCTTACATTGTCAGTAGTCCTACATAATGGAATACATCTCTTTGTCATCAGTGGGATACTTCTAGACTGTGTCTAAAAGTGTCTCACTGTGATATGCCACTGGATGCCCATGTTGAGTAAGGACTACCCCAATAGCATAGTCATAGGCATCTATCTCAACCTCAAATGGTTGTTGCAAGTCTAGTAATGCGAGTATTGGTGCTGAGCAGAGATGATCTTTCAACTCTGTGAATGCCTTCTGTTGAGATTCAGATCGAAATAAATTTTCTTTCAGTCATCCCTTGGTGACTTGACTCAAGGGCCAAGTGATATGAGAAAATCCCAACACAAACCTATGGTAGAAGTTGGCAAGACCCAGAAAGTTGTGGAGATCTATCAGAGTGGTTGGAGATGGCCAATCCCAAATGACTTTCATCTTGGCTAGATCCACATGCATCCCTTGTTCATCAATAATTTATCCTAGATACTAAGCCTAGGTCATGCCAAAAGTGCATTTCTTCAAATTGGCACATAACTTGTTGTGCCACAGTGTTTGGAGAACCTATTGGATGTGGTGGAGTTGCTCTTCCGAACTGTAGATGAAGATCAGTATGTCATCCAAGTATACCACTACAAATGAGTTGGTGAATGGCCGTAAGATGTCATCCATTAGCATCATGAAGGTTCAGGAGCATTTGTTAATCTAAAAGGCATAACCAACCATTTGAAAAGGCCCTTGGTTTTGAAGGTAGGCTTACACATATCGAAGGGTTTGATTGGTACCTGGTGATATCCTGAGTTCAAATCGATCTTGTTGAAATATTTTTCCGCCTTCAGTTGCTCCAAGAGGTCATCAATCCATGGGATCGATTAACTAGTATAGACAATGATCTTGTTCAGTGCCCAATATTCAATACAGAGTCTCTAAGTCCCATCTTTCTTTTGGAGCAACATGATCGGTCTCCCACAGGGCGATGAACTCGGACGGATGTGACCTTTTTCTAGAAGCTCTTGAATTTGACTCTTGATTTCATCGTTCTCTAGAATGGAGTGCCGATACATTGGTCCATCGGGCAGTGGTGCACCTGGGGTCAAATCGATGGAGTGCTTGACCTAACGGTGTAGAGGAATCCCTGCAGGGGAGGTGAAGATGTACTCGTACTCCTCCTTGTCCATATGTAGTTATCGTGTAGAAGGGCCTTGAATAGAGGTCTTGGCCACCGTCTTCATCTTTCCTTGAGGGTGTATCATCAGGAAAACAAATTTCCCTATTTTGAAAATGAGCTTCTTGCATTGTTTTGGAGCAACCAAAGAGATGGTGGTAGGCGGTGCTACCTCCAGTATCCTGTGCAACTTATTTCCCAAAGTAACAATAACAACATTGGGCCTGGATTCATACACAGCATGTAACTTCAACAAGTATGGTTGGCCTAATAATACATCACAAACATCAAGGGAAGAAACATCGCACAATACCTCATCCGTGAAGGGCTTGATGTTGTATGGAAGGCAACACTATTGCCTCAGGTGAAGATTTTGTCCTTTGTGAAGCCACCTGATTGTCTACGATTATCAATGTACTATGGTCGATAATCCCAACCGCTTCATTAACTTTTCTGAAATGAGGTTCTTTTGGCTCCTGCTGTCAATAATGAACTACAGCTTGGAGCCCTTTACCCACATTTGGGAGTGGAACAGGCACTCCTCCTCCTCTGGATCTTCGAGTTCCTCCTTCTGGATCTTCATGGTGGCAATGATGGTGTTGGGCTACGCATCAATAATCTTCTTCCATTTGTCATTCCCCTTGTTGGGTTCTAACTCAGAGTTGGAACATGCATCTAATTCTGAAACCTTCAGCTCGACCACTAGTGACTGCTTGGCCTGACACTCACTTGTGTGGTGAGTGGAGCTCTTATGGAACTCACACCACTTTCTCGTTTCCTTTTTCAACTTTGAGGTGCTATTCTTTCTTTGCAGCTTTGGAGGGTTGTCTTGGGCCACCCCACTTTGTATTTTTCCTTTGTTCCACGGTTTTGGGGCACCTTTATCTTGCTTCAGGTTCGCATAACCAAAGTCTCACTTCTTCTATTTAAATTTTTTCTTGATTTTGATGGCATATCGATATGTTTTGCTAAGCGAGGAGATTTTCAAGAATTCTATTTCTTCCTAGGTGTTCTTGTGCAAGTAGCAGGAGTATTTGAGTACCAAATGCTACTACAAATCCTTGACACATAATGTTGTGTGAAGGGTATGGAAAATATTGGTAAACTCTCACACATCTTGGTCCCTTCCCTACCACAGTGTGGTCCACTTTATGTATTGATCCTCATAGATTTCGACAAGGTAGTACTGCTCCTTGATGGTAGCCTGGAATGAATTCCAAGTGGGTGCAGCTGAAAAGAAAATGAGGCCGTACTTTTATCCTTCTGTTCACAGTAGGTTTCCCACCAGCCCTTGATGTGGGGGTGGCTTTGAGAAGAGCGAAAGTAATATTTTCTAGGCCGAAAAAATCATGAACAAAAAAATACCCTTCTAGCACATTTAACCATTCATCTATGATGTTTGCATCTATCTTACCCTCAAATATGGTAATGTCAAAGTTAAATTGTACATTAAAGGGTGTGGCACTTTCTGAGTAGCTTCTAGAAGTAGATGTGTTGCCCCTGGGTAGCGACTGATGGATCTTGGAAAAGTTGTCCATCATCGCATTCCTTTATCACTCGAGGGCCTCTTTGAGAAAGATTTTGATAGGATCTCCTGCCCCCTAATATTTCATTTCAGCTACCATGGGAAGTCGTCAGGATTTGTGAGTCTAGTCTTGCAAAGGTTCAACCAGTTGAAGCCATAACTCCTTATATCCCAACCTCATTGGGGACATGCAGATAAAGACAAAGAAAGAGCAAACTTCTCTGATATCACTAATCCAAATTTAAACAAGAACACAAAAAATTAAAAATATAACAATATGTATAGAGTTCCAACATAAATAATACCTCATTTCATTACTGTAAAATACTGAAATATGCTTACAAACAGAAAATGGCAATAAACTAGCTAGGGTGATGCTAGCTCATTGCTGAGAAGAGATGTGGCAGCTACATGCCTCTGAAATATCTTACAATGAGGTTGGAAGGCCTATTTATTGTTGAGAAACAATGGAAAACCCTAAACATCCAAAAACCTAACCGTAGGGTATGAAGCGCCAAATTATGGGCCTCATTTCGGGTAAATTGATACATCAACTTCCCAGGGTCATAACTTTGGCATATGATCTCCGTCTGACATGCACAATACCTCGTTAGAGAGATATATATAAGGACTACAACTTTGGGAAGAGAAACATCAATCCATTGACCCATGTTTCTCCCAGTTTTCCCAAAAAAAGTCGTTTAGGACTTCAAAATAGCTCTAGAAGTTTAGGACTAGAAAAATTGCTAAAAATAGTAAATGGTGCTACAATTAATGAAACTAATAAGCTGAAAGAAACAATGGTGGGGATCCAAGTGGAATTGGTGGGTGGCCACCAATATTCACCTAGATCAAAGGCTCCTGGGATGGCCAAGCCTAAGGAAACTCAACCTATGGAGGAGAAGAAGATTTAGAAGATGAACATGACACCAATCTTCATTATTTTCATCAATAAAATTACATCCCTCCAAGAAAATACAATGGAGCTGCAAAAATACAAGTTTTCTCCATAATAACACTAACAAAAATCTCTCCCTAGAGGAAAATTCGACTTGGTACTTATACAAAATGATTAGGAATCATTCTCCATGAATGGAGGAAGCTTTCCCCACCAAAATCCTTTGATTAGTCGATATGGTCCCCAATACTATGAATCTGCATTAAATGGTAGGGAACACATTCCTAGATTTTCTCAATCATTGGATTTCCACAATTTGTGCCATAATTCCATAATATCTTGTTGATTTATTATTTATTATTGATCCTCCTATAGTAGGGAACAAGTCCCTAAATTATCTCCTCCTCCAAATCTTCATAATCTACCCGATAGTCTCATAATATTCCACAAAAGTAAATAATATTAGGCACAAATATCCAATTATTGATAAAACTTCCTACTAAATATATTAAAGTTAAACATAAATTATTTGATGCGGAAAGAGAGGTTTAATGTGTCGAAGGATGATTATAGGCCTCAATTTATGTTTTAATTTAGAGGCATGGGCCTTAATTTATGTCTAATTTAGAGGCCCATCATACCACCCTACTGAAAGTGTTTCTCATCCTCTGAGGGACTTAGTGACCTCATTGTGCCTCATCCATGGCCCTGATGGCCTTTCTCTTGTACATTAAGAATATTGGCTACAATTTCTGCATGGACAAGCCCAAAAACATATTTCTGCAAAGAAAAATCATTGTTTCTTGAGACCATTAGCTTGATTTGTTTCCCTTATTCAAGATGAGTTCTTGAATATTTTTCAGTTTAGCAAGCTCTTACACACCCTTATCAACCTTCTTCTACCTTTTTCTTCCATTTCGACACCTCTAACACCTTGGAAATGAATTTAGATGAGAACTAGGACATCTTGTAGTAATTCCTGTCAAAACTATAGGAAACCTACTAAAACCCTGTTAAAACTATAGGATACCCGTTTTCATCATAAATGATAGTTTGAGCCTAGGACAAGCCGTCAACTTGACTCTCATGCCTTTTTCCCATTTTTAGGCCTTGGACAAAAGCTAGAAAGAGATTGGAGACCTCTTGAAAAACATATTTTCATCATTGCAATTTGAGTTTTGTTTTCATGGTGAATGCCACATTTCCTTTTTTTCCTTCTTCCTCTCTCCTGTGGCCTAGATGACTGCCTAATGGCCTTGGAGTTCTCTATTTTGATTAGGTCCCTCTTAAGATCTGCCATCATGGGGTTTAGCATAATTTGTTCATTTCTTCCTTCTTGTAGCAACATTCTATCTTCCTGTAGTAGTCATTCCTCCTCTTTCAAGGTCTTGTAACTGTATGGGACTGATGAGAAACAATAAAGAGGGATTGGATGATGATGCTAGGGCTCAAAGGGAGTAGTGTAGGTTTGTGAAAATGGAGATGATGCTCTGTTTTTCTTTTCTTAAAGAATGAAATGAGATGGATGAATGATGAATAGATAGTGAATATGAAGTGGACGGAGGGATTGGAGTGTTGTGGTGACTTGGCCTTTGCAAAATTTTCTTCTTTTAACTGTTGTCCTCATTCCTTGAAATCATCACCCTTCATAATTTGACATTTCAACATTGCATGAGTGAAGGTGTGGACTGCAATTAGCTAGTTAAAGTCGACTGAGACTACTGACCCATACTTAGCTTATAAAGCCTCATCTCTCATGCATTGAAAACAAATTTTTAACTATAATATGCTAAAGGGAAGAGGTCAAGAATATTGCATACCTGTACCTACCTAACGGTTGTTGGAGAGACCTACATGCTGCTGCTGATTTCATGTTGATGTGCAGGTTTTGGATGGTGATGTTGATGATCCTAAAGTTGTTGCTAAGCTCTGGAGGAGCTTCTTTGGCCTCTGGATCTCCATGCTAAAGCTAACTGCAAATCTCTAGCTACTTCATCATCATATCGCCTCAATATTTCAAAGAAACCCATCCGACTGTGCCTTGTGAATATATCTATTATAGAAGGATGTTGATGAATCCTCGTTGTTTTGATGGGTTCCCCTTGTCATTTTTCTCTGATGGATGGAGGTTTGTATATTTCTGATACCAAATTTAAAAATTATGTGTATACAATTCCCCTAAACTGCAATATTTTTCAATAAACTAGAAGACTTTAACTTGGAAAATGTGGGAAAGTATACAGCCTACCTCCTTATCACTGCTTGATGAAGCCAACCATTTTTTTTTCTCTTTTAAAAATTCTCACTGCCAATCCTGTAGGTTTTTCTCTATATCCAATAGGATCTCCTCTACGTTCCTGCAGGCTTTTAGGGAAGCTTGTAGGTTTACAGGACGACCTTTTGTTATCGACTTGTTTTGTCCATATCTCCCAAATGTTAGTTGACCTGCAACTTTCTAAGAATGTTTCCATCATCATTATGCACCTCCCCATAAAAACAATTTTGTCAATGGATGCACGGATCTCGAGAAAAAATAAAAATGGTTGAAGGTGATGGAGGCCAATTTCTTGGAAACCCTGCACAGTAATTCACTGAAATTTCTTGGGCATGCTACCATCATCAATATCCATCTCCTCATGAAACAACTTTTTAAATGGATGCACGGATATTGAGAAAACAGAAAAATGGCTGTGGGTGATGGAGGTTGATTTCTTGAAAACCGTGCAATGGAATTTGCTGAAATTGCTTGAGCATGTTACCATCATCGATATGCATCTCCCCCTGAAACATCTTGGCAAATGGATACACGGTTTTCATGTTATGGGAAAAAAAAGATTCTGATCTATCTATTTTTGTATCATGTAGTAAGACAAAGAATCCTATAGATTTTTAGGACAACGAGGAAATTGAATGGGAGAAGCTTGAGAATGATAGGTGGATGGTGAAAATAGATAAGGGTGATGGATTGGAATGGCCTTGGCCTTATTGGAGCATTTGAGAAAAGGAGGAGAAAGTCAAAATTTGACTTCTTTTGACTAGGCTTGACCAATTTTTCTTTTGGTATCAATTTTTTTTTCCTTGCAAATGTTGGAGAGTACATGCATTCATCAGAGACATACATGAAGAAAATAATTTTTTCTTTTTCTCTTTTTTTTTTATTCTTTTAAGCCTACTAGCTGCCTCAAGGAATTTTTCAACTACTAGGTCTGCCTAGGCATCTCAAAGGATGTTTCCACCTAGGATCTTTTCTTTTTTCCTCTCTTTTTTTTTTCCCAACCTATTGACTACCTCATGGAGGTTTCAGTCAATGAGAAAATCTGAGGCACCCCCATGGAGCTTCTCACCTGAGATTTTTATTTTAGCTCTTATTTTTCATTTTTTTTAACCCTACCCTACTTGAAAAACAAAATCACTTTCAAGTATAAGAATACTTCCAATGGAGCCATGTGCACATCAAGATGATAGACAAAATGACGTGGAGGCTTGAAATCTATGCTTTGATATGTACCTAGATTTGAGTGATCAAATGCTTTGACTTTGCAAGGATCAAGCATAGTTGAAGAAGAGAGTGATGCTACAACTTAACTGTCTGGAACCAAACCTCAATATAACTTTCATGACCTTGGTTTGATTTCTTATTTGGATGGCTCTTCATGTCTTCTTTTACCATGACCTTCAAATCTTCCTCTTTTTTATAATTTTTCTCTTGAATATATGGAGGATTTGATGGTAATCATGACGAAGCTCTCTCAATCTCTGATTTTGATGTTTTCTCTTCATCAAGTGCAACCCATGGTTCTTTGATCTTCTCTTTCAAATATTCTTCTTCTGGATGTAGTCCTTGTTGGGTCCCTATAATACTAGTGATTACCCAATTACTATTGTAGTTATGCCCCTTATTAATATTCTTGTGCCCCTATTGTTCCCATATTTTTATTCTATGCCCCATAGAATCCCTCTATTGTTATTTTTGTGGCTTTATATTATTATTGTTCGGTCGGCTGGGTTATACTGTGACTCCTTCGACTCCTATATATAGAAAGGAGGTTTTGTCATTTGAATCATCCAAGAATTGTTCATTTATGTAATGTAAAGGAGGTTGCCCCCTCGAAGAGGCTAAATTCTAAGGCGTTGATCTATCTTTCTATCTTTTCTTGAGCTGGTTTCATAACATTTGGTATCAGAGCTTTGGATAATAGGGTTTCGCTGCTCCAAACAGGTCATCGTGGAATTTTCGCTATAACATTTTTTATGCGACGTTTCAGAAGTTGAAATACAAAACCCATTTTTGAAGACATCGCACTAAATCTCGGGTCTGAATTTCATAATTTTTTGCGCTATATTTGCGGAGATATGATCTGAGGAAGTTGGTCTTTTTGCAAAATCCTGAATTACATTCCAAACAGGTGACCTAGGGAAAACCATCATAACTTTTTCTCTGAGAATTTGATTGAAATTTCATAAGAAGGTGCTGAAAGAGGGTAGACTGTAGTTTCCTCTATTTATTTTTTAGAGCTAAAGGTCGAAATACGGACTCGTGGCACGCCATACAAGTTCGCTCTACTGAACTAGTCTATAATCAGGTCACGGTGGGAGATTTCACATAACTATTCCTTCGAGAATCCAATTTGGATCAAATTGGTGGCATTGGAAAGAGGACATAGAGGGCTACCACAGATCACAATTTCAAAACTGGATGTTTTGAAAGTATAAAGATACATCAGAGGCAATATCGAGCTCCTACAAAGTGAAACAAAAGTGTGTAGATTCTTTTAAATTTTTGCTTAAGCTTGGTTTAAAAATTTATTTTGAAGAAATTCAAATGGCTAGTAGAGAATTATTATTAGTAACTGATGCCCAGAGGAAAGAAAATGCAAACACCTAGTGAGGAACCTGAAAGCTCTAGCATGACTCATGAAGAAGAGGAAGAAATACTACATGATATATCAAAATTACAAGAACAAGTGCAACACATTTCGCGCTCACAAAAGTTAACAGAAGCTAAGATAAATGGTGTGGAAGCTAAGATGAATGGCATGGAAGCTAATATGGACAATTTGAAGATATATTTGAACACAAATTTGAAGACAGGCATGGCAGATTTGAAGACAAATTTGACAAATTTTCTACAAGAAATACTTACTAATGGTGAAAAGGTAGTAAAGGAAACTCATGATGTGAACAAAAGAAATGTTAATCATGATATCGTAGACTCTAATGTGGAATCAAAGACCCATCATATTCCAAAAATTGATATGAGGAAGTTTGATGGCAAGGATCCTGCAACATGGATATTACAAATGGAGTAATTTTTCTATCTCAATAATGTGCAAAACACACAAAAGGTACATATTGCAAATTTATATTTGGAACCAAATTAGTTTGTATGGTATCAATGGCTTTACTCTTGTAAACAATTTATCACTTGGGAAATTTTTATGGAAGAATTGATACCACATTATGAGGATACAAAAAGCAACACTTTTTTTAGTCAATTGATACGTCTCAAACAAAACGGTTCAATAATGGAGCACATTGAGGAGTTCCAAAAATTGAACATAAGGGTAAAAGATATTCCAGAAGAGCATAATATTGATGTGTTCATAGGGTCTTTAAAGGATAATATCCAACGTGATGCTCACCTTTGGGAACTTCATTCATTAGAGAAGGCATTCAGGTTAGCAAGAAAAATGGAAAGCAAAATTATGGTAACCAGGAAGCATACCACTCACAACTATAAAGATGGAAGTTTTTTTGCCCCTAGTCTTCCAAAACCTATAAGGTTGACACCACAACAATTGGAAGAAAAAAGTTCAAAAGAGCTTTGTTACAGTTGTGATAGCAAATACACTAAAGGTCATAAGTGTGCTGAGAAGAAATTATTCTACATAGATTATGAAGAGGAAGAAGAAAAGGAGCAAGAAAGGTCAAAAGAAGAGGATATACTCCACGAACAAAGCCTAGATAAAGAAGAAATCCGACCATATCTTGTAATGCATTGGTGGGAATTACCACTCCTCAAACCATCAAGATAGAAGTACAAATCAAGAAGAAAAAGGTAATAGTGTTGATTGATTCAGGAAGTACTCACAATTTTATTCATTGTAAGGTAGCAAAAGAATTGAATTGCTTCTTATATCTAGCACCAGAGTGTCAAGTGATGGTTGCAAATGGAGGAATAATAAATTGCTTTGGGAAGTGCCATAATATCAAGCTATCCATGGGAGAATATGTATTGACTAGCCCAATGCTTTCCATTCCAATGGGAGGTGTTGATGTTGTACTAGGAGTCCATGGCTACAATCCTTGGGTACAATAGCTTTTAATTTTCAACAACTTTTCATGAAATTTTCTGCCGAAGGAAAGGAAGTTGAATTAAGGGTATTGCAGGGAAACTAGGAAAGATAATCAGCTCGGACGTATGACAAAGTTTCTAAAAAGGGAACAAAGAGGTGTAATTGCTAAATTTATGTTCACTAGATGTTTCCACATTGGAATCATCTATTTCTCCAGATCTCCAAAAAGTCTTGGACAATCATTCCAAGGTATTTGAGACTCCCAAAGGTCTCCCACCTATTCGTGATCATGATCATACTATTCATCTGATTCCAGGAAGTGTTCCTCCAAACATCAGGCCGTACAGATATCCCTATGTCCAAAAGAGTGAAATTGAACGTATGGTTGCAGAAATGCTAGAGGCTGGTATAATTCAACCGAGTCAAAGTTCTTTCTCTGCTCCAGTAGTATTGGTGCACAAGAAGGATGGATCATGCGCATGTGTCCAGATTATAGGGAGCTCAACAAGCTCACTATTAAAGATAAGTTCCCCATTCCTGTCATTGATGAATTACTGGATGAATTGCATGGATCAATTTACTTCACCAAGTTGGATCTTCGTTCAGGATATCATCAAATAAGAATGAAGATTGAAGACATTCCTAAAACAACATTTAGAACTCATGAGGGTCATTATGAATTTTTGGTCATGCCTTTTGGCCTTACCAATGCACCTTCAACATTTCAAAGTTTGATGAGTTCAATTTTCAAACCATTCCTTAGAAAATTTGTGTTAGTATTTTTTGATGATATACTAATCTACAGCAAGTCTTGGAAGGATCATGTTGAACATGTTGACAGGGTGCTACAACTATTGGAGGAGAAACAATTATATGAAAAAAGATCCAAATGTTTTTTTGGAGTCCAGGAGGTGGAATATTTGGGTCATATTGTATCTCATGAAGGAGTTAAGGTAGACCCTAGCAAAATTAAAGCCATTAAGGAATGGAAAATTCCCACATCCATAAAGCATCTGCGAGGATTTCTTGGGTTGACAGGGTATTATCGCGAGTTTGTTAAGAATTATGGGAGAATAGCAGCACCTCTAACA
>APFE031669668.1:0-12704 GCA_000404065.3 Pinus taeda | reverse complement strand
AACCTAAACCTTAAACCCTAAACATTTTATCGCATTTTAAACCCAAACACGAAACCCTAAGCATTTTATAACATGTTAACAAGTTTTTTGTAGCTTTTCTTATGTGTTTATTAAAATCATTTACTAAAGTGTTATAAAACCTAAATAATAAACCCAAAACCATAACCATTTTTTAACATTTTAAACCCTAAATCCTAAAACATAAACTCTAAGGATTTTATAACATTTTAACAGGCATTTTGTAACTCTTTCTTAAGTGTTTATTAAAATCATTCACTAAAATGTTATCAAACCTAAACCCTAATCACTAATAATTTTATAAAATTTTAAACCCTAAACCCTAAGACTTTTATAACATTTTAAACCCTAAACTCTAAAAAATATATCTTAAGAATTTTATAACATTTTAACAAGAGGTTTGCAACTTTTCTTTTAAGTTATTATTAAATTCATTTACTAAATTATTATAAACACTAATCCCTAAAACCTAAACTCTAATACATTAACCCTACACCGTAAGCATTTTATAACATTTTAAGCCCTAAGCCCTAAGCATTTTATAACATTTTAACAAGCATTTTAATTTTTTAAGTGTTTATTAAAATAGCCGTAAGCCTAATAGCATTGAAATTTTATATGACTCTCATAGATCCACTAATTAAGCTTGCAAGCTCTGCAAAATTATTAGCCAACTACTCATTTAAATCAACTCTAACAGATGTATCTACCCCCTCAAGTAATATTTCATCATTTTTACATCATAGTATATAATATTAGAACATATTACATCATCAATTTACCAAAGAGAGAAGAAAAAGTCAAAGTGACAGCAAACTTCCTGAGTTTCTAGGAAAAATTGGCAAAATTTTGCATGATGCGCAATGCCCTGAGCTTGATGGCATCGAATTCTCATACGACTCTGATAGATCCACTTATAATGTTGGAAATCTCTAACTATATAATTTCTAGGACAACTGGAATTTTTGGATAAGGAGTCCATTTTCCCCTCCAAAAATCATTTCTCCCAAGACTGCTTCCTATGGGTCCAAAAAGTGGCAAAGAGGGCATTTTTAAGGTGTTTTTTCCCCTTTAGGTGACCCAAATCTCCTCCAAAACTTATGAAACTTTCTGGATTTCACTATGTTTCCATGAAATGACGAAATTTTCTCAAAATTGCTTCAAAATTGGTAAGAGGCAAGCTTATTAATTTCTTTTCTGAGCCAAGGAAGCTCCACCCAAAATTTTAAGTTTGTCTTGTTCCTTTTTGGCTCTCAAGGCTCTCTTTAACTTAGCTTTTAGGCCATTTATCCTTGTCTTGCAAATTCTATTCCGAGCTAAGTAATGATAAGCCATGTAGTGCATCGTCTTCTTCTCCTTGTTAGCCTTATCAATCATCTTCTCAAGGTGGATATTCACTCTTTCCAACCATGATTCTCAGTCAGCCTCAATTTCTTTCTCAATTGATGTCATCTTGATTTTCCTTATTTTTTCCACTTTCCGGTTTTCTCTAATTGTTTGCAGCTCCATTATTGCGTGTTTGTCCTCCAGTTGCTTGTTCTCTTGCTCAAGAAAGTTAATGATCCATTTGGCCCTCTCTAGGTCAAGTGATAAGGCTTGGATTTCAGCCTCCTTCTCTTTTATGATCACATCCTTGAGTCTTGAGCTTTGAGAACCCAAATTAGTGTCATCTTCCTCAACCAAAACAAAATCTTTGTCTTGCCCTTCAGTAGGACCTTCATGATGCACTTGTTTCTTTCCTTTTTCTTTGACCTGTACATGTTCAGTTGAAGAAGAAGGCAAAGCCCCTTTCACCCTAGGTGAAGATAGCATTTTCCTGTGATCCAGTGAAGAAAGCAAGACCCCTTCCACCCTTGGTGGAGATAGTACTCGTTTGGTAGCTGCAAAAAGCCTCTTGGTGCCTTTCTCATAAGTTACAAACATAGGAATATGAGCCTCATCAGTTTTGCTTTCAGGCTCTTTTTGTTGCCCAGAAAGTTCACCTTCCTCTTCAGGATCTACAAAAATTTGAGGCCCCTTGAAGATTTCATGGGCAATGAAAGTTTCCCATGACACTCCCAACTGAGTGAGCTGATGCAAAACAATAATTTGATGACAGAAAAGTGATAAATACTTTTGAGCTACTTTGGGTATGGTTTTCTTTTTACAATCACAGTCATCCTCTCTGTGTTTTTGCACATGAAATATGGAATACTGATCATTCTAACCCTGGTGAAGTGCATATGTAATTTGATATGGTAGCATAGTGTTTGGCGAACCTACCCTCACATGTGAAGTATTTGATGATAAGTTTCATAAGTGGAATGTATCGGTCCTCCAAGAACTTGAAAGGAAACACCCTGCTTAGTTTACCATGATATTTGGCCTTAATATATCGTTCATAATCCTTCTTTTTGATATTATGCCTTTTATTCCACTTTTCCCCTACATCTGGAATTCTAGTGGCTTCTGCAATAATAGCTGGTGAAAGAGTGAAATTGATCCAAGCAAGGTTCACCACATTATTCTCCATGTTTATGACAAATTTCATTGCCAACTCATGATGGTATTTAACCCTCTCAACCATCTGACAAAACTAAAAGCAAGACTGGTATCTGAAACATGTGGTAGCAAGAGGGCAAGCAAGGAGTTCAATCATGCTAATAGGTTCATCTCTAATAATTTTTCCACCCTTGTGAGGTCTCCTAGGCTATACATTTCTTTCCCTTGAGCTGTCACTAAGTGTTTCCTCTTCATAACTTGATTCACTGCTTCTTGTCATGGTGCTTGTCCTAGGAAGTGATGTGATGATGATATGGTGGAATATGATAATGAGGGAGGACAAGAGAGATGAGTATGAAGAGATTTTACCAATGTGAAATGGAGTTGGGGATGAAGGGAGTGAGTTTCCTTAGGGGAGTGGGATATGGAAGATGAAATTAATTAATTTATTTATGGAAATGAAATATAGAAAAGGGGAAAATGATGTGGGTTTTGGTTATGGAGTGAAAGACTTACAATGAAATGGAAATTGATGAAGACAAGCTAGGATTTGAGTTTCAAGATGAAAAACTTATGAAGAAAACATGTAGAAATCAAATTCAGCTCAAGAACAATGATAACATACTTGTAGGAGAGAAATGCAGCATTTTTGAGGGTTTTTGGGTGATTTGGAATGTTTGGGCAACTTCTTGACTGATGCGCAACACACTGGGCCCAATGCGTAATGCCCTTGTAAATTTACACTAGCACAAACCCGCTGATGTGCAGTGCCAGCCTTATGCGCAGTGCACTACCTCTGATGCACAACGTCAGGAATATTTGCTAGAAAAACATGGTTTTCACCTTCTTTTGTCCAATTTTCATCCAAATCGTGATTTTAGCTCTTCATGGATGTCTTGCACAATGAAATATATGACTAGTACGTTTTCACTTTATATATGGATGCCTTTTAATTTTTCCTTATTTGAAACCCACTTTTATAATGTCAAAGTCACTTTTGCTCATAAACTCTATTTTTCATTTGAATTGAATTTTCTTGATCACTTGATGAACTTGTATTGATGCTTTTGTTTCTTGTAGTGGCTGGAGTTGGCAAGGTGACCAAGGGCAGCGGCTGGAACTTATTACAAGAAAACACTTTAAATTACATAAAATTTGTACATAGAAATAAAAAAAAACTCTGTTTTCACCTCAAAATAGAGTTTTGAGGTAAAAACCATTTATTGGGTCATATCATCAGTAAATTTATGATCTTATGAACTTATAAAACCTCCTCATGTGCCTGCTGACCTTTTATTGTGTTTTGGATGACCATGGTGGCAAACCCTAGACCTAGTGAGACTAAAATCCCTAAAACTGATTTTGGTAATTGAAATGAGACAAAATGATAGTAAATGACCTAAACATGTGAAAGCATGCCAGCAGGTAAATGCCATAAGGGAAATTGATAATTAACCACTACCATCAGTTGATCCACGACCTAATGGAACGTAGGTGATCGGATGGGACACCTAATATGCATGCAAAAAGAGAAATTTGATCACTGATGGAGGGATGAAGATACCGACACTAAAACGGGCTAAGGGTTATTCCTTATAGATTTGGGTCATAGTTTTATGGGTGATTTGGCATTCTCATTAGGTATATTAATATTGATTTGTACATTTTTTCACAAATTGACCATTCATAGACACTCATATATGACATCTACTAATGTTTATGTATCATAGATCCTAACTATCAATGTTTGAGTTAATCCCTTGGTGTTTCAAGGTTACTATAACCTTGTTGTTTCATTGATTTTGTTCATATTTTTTTACATTTCTATGTAAGTTAGGGTTTGGTAACCCACTTGTTGTGCATTTTACCTCTATGTTTCACCTTGGTTCCTAGTTAAAATTGTCTAGGATTCTAACCGTGGCACCCCTTATCCAGTTTAAATCCATTTGAGCTGAGATAGAAGAGGCATATGTTGAATGTGCAAACTTGTTACACTAGGTCAGCTAGTGGGATTTACTTCAGTTGTTTCAGAGTTGAAGTAAAGGGATTATCAAGGTTTTGCCTCTTCCTTTGATATGAATAAAGCTCGAGTGGCTGATATAGACATGGATGCAAATATTGATTTCATTGCAGCAACTACTCATCTTCCCTTTGAGAGAGTGAAATGGTCTAAAAATTGTGCAATGTGTGACATTCCCTTGAAGAAACTTATAGTTAGTAATATTTGTGGATATCATGAGAAAGGTATGTTGATTTCCTCTCTGAAATATAAATGGTGTAGTTTAGTGCTTTTGTTGCATTTTATCTTACTTATGAAGAGTGAAATATTATGGCTTTTATTTATAACAAAAGGTCCTTAATGGAATTTCTCATACATAAACATAATTTTCCCCTTTATCTATATAAGTTCCAAACTAAAATGTCCTACAAATACCAGTCACATTGCAAGAACTCTGAATGATCACTTTTTCATCACAATTTAACCTATATTCTGGTTAGACATCATTTGGGGGCATAACCCTTCGTTTCACAGTCCTTTTCAATCACCATATCATCATTCAGTATAGAATGATTGTGAATAATTATTTCATGAAGAAAATCCTTGTGTTTCAAATGATAATAATATAAAAACTCTCAAACCTACTAGTGTTCACTGAACTAGAAGCATGAACAAGTGTACTATTGTCTGACATATGGAATGAAAATAGGAATTTAAGGATAAAATAGAAATGAAACCCTCCAAGGTAAGTCTTTGGGCCTAAATTTTACCTAAAGAACCTACACATGAAGAAGAGATAAATCAATCATAACAAATCCCTCAATCCAAAGTTAAGATTAAACAAATTCAGAGGAAAATTTCGGGAAAAAGGTAAAACATATCAATGGTTAAGATTTATCTCCAAGTCAATTATGCTATTTTAATTTATTGATGCCGAATTGTTTAATTATAGAAAACATCATATCAGCATATATCATATTGGACATGTGGTATTGATAAGCCATCCTATTGGCCCATGCTATTGTAAGAAGACATATTTATTTGAGTTAAGAATTTCCATGGTAATGTGGGCATATAAATTTAGAATAAATTTATAATTTAGTTAAATTTTATGATTATTTTCATCTTGGTAATGTGAGATGTGTAATGCGGTAAGTGTTTTGATGCTAATCATGGATTAATCCATATAGAAGTCGTTTAATCTATATGGTTGCACTAGTTAAAATAGAAAAAAACTGCTAAAAGTTCTTATTATGGGGGGTGTAGTCATGTTGATTTATTTTTTGTTATACGGTATTGATGTGAAACACAACATCAACCATAGGAAAAGGAAATGTAACCTTTTGATATTTTTGGTAGACATTAGTTTATATATAAATACAAAATTGTTCTCAAAATGACAATGAATCTACTCTATAGTGGACATGCATAACATGAAAATATACTTGTATATGTCAAGTACATAATCTATGGTATAGTGAAATGGAATAATATTTTAAATCATATAGTGTTCTAGAATAAATTATACTTGTTTTGAAAATAAAAGGATGCAAGATTGGAGAAACGTTTTCTCCAAGGAATACATTCTCTAAACTAAGAATTTTATTTGTTGTCTTCTATGATAAAATTTTAATTGTTCAATATTGTATAAAAACTAAAACGAAATTAAAAAATTATATCTAAAATTACAACCACAAAAAAAGAGCAAGACAAAGTAAGAAGGAAAAAAGAATCAAAATTCTTTCTACACTTTAAACCATACAAAGCAAACTGTTCATGTTATTTGGGAAGACTCTATACTAAAAAAATTTAAACACACAAATCCATATCATTAACAAAAGTGGTAAACGCTGGAGTATTCACTGTAAAATGTATCTTCAAATATATAAACCATTTAGCATTAATGTAGCTTTAAAATATTTAAAATTCTATTTAAAATATCAATATTAAAGAAAATAACACACTTTTAATAGAAATTTAGGTAATAGAACAATTAAATTAATTAAAGGACTAGTGTATGTTAATACATCTCACAATGGTAAAATTTTAAAAATTATGAAGTTAACTATTTTATTATTATTATTATTATTACTATTATTAGTATTGTTATTATTATTATTATAAGTTAAGAATATATTTATTTCAGAAAGCATGGAAGAGGATTTTTATAAATGAATATTTATATCTACATTACATAGAGTTTCTTAATCTATAAATAGGGAATGCTACGATACCATGGGCCAGAGTCATGGCTTCCCAATATCACATGCCGAAAAAATCATAACTCATTAAATATGAAACTTCATCATATGATATTTTGTTAATTAATCAATTTCATTAAAATGATAAAAAGAGCATAACTACCTTGCACATAAACCCGAGTCCTTGAGTTGCATATACCACTAAAAATGTCATAGAATATTGAAAATAAATTTATAATTTAGTTAAATTTTGTGATTATTTTTATCTTGGTAATGTGATATGTATAATGGGGTAAGCGTTTTTATGCTTATCATAGATTAATGTGTATACAAGTCATTTAATTTATATGGTTGCACTAGTTAAAAAAGAAAAAAACTGCTAAAAGTTCTTATTATGGGGGGTGTAGTCTTGTTGAGTTGTTTCTTGTTATATGTTACTAATGTGAAATACAACATCAACCATGAGTAAAGAAAATGTAACGTTTTGATATTTTTAGTAGACATCACCTTATGTATAAATACAAAGTTGTTCTCAAAATGACAATGAATCTACTCTATAGTGGATATGCATAGCATGCAAATATATTTGTATATGTCAAGTACATAATCTATGGTATAGTGAAATAAAATAATCTTTTAAATCATATAGTGCTCTAGAATAAATTATAGCTTTTTTGAAAATACAAGGATGCAAGATTGGAGAAAAGTTTTCTCTAAAGAATACATTCTCTAAACTAAGAATTTTCTTTCTAGTCTTCTAGGATAAACTTTTAATTGTTCAATATTGTATAAAAAAAAATAAAAAAATAACATAATATATCTAAAATTACAACCACAAAAAAAGAGAAAGACAAAGTAAGAAGCAAAAAAAAATCATAATTATTTCTACACTTTAAACCATACAAAGCAAAGTGTGCATGTTATTTGAGAAGACTCTATACTAAAAAAATTTAAACACAGAAATCCAATAACCAAAATAAGATAAATTATCTCACTCTCCTTATCATTAACAAAAGTGGTAAACACCGGAGTATTCACTATAAAATGTATTTTCAAATATTTGAAACCTTTATATTAATGTAGCTTTAAAATATTTAAAATGTATTTAAATTATCAATATTAAAAAAAATAACACACTTTTATTAGAAATTTAGGTAATAGAACAATTATATTAATTAAATGACTAGTGTATGTTAATACATCTCACAATGGTAATATTTAAAAAATCATGAAATTAGCTATTTTATTATTATTATTATTATTATAAGTTAAGCATATATTTATTTCAGAAAGCACAAAAGAGGATTTTTATCAATGAATATTTATATCCACTTTATTAAGGAGTTTCTTAATCTATAAACAGGGAATGCTACGATACCATGGGCCAGAGTCATGGCTTCTCAATATCACATGCCGAAAAAGCCAGAACTCATTAAATATGAAACTTGCTCATATGATATTTTGTTAATTAATCAGTTTCATTAAAATGATAAGCCTAACTACCTTGAACATAAATCTGAGTCCTTGAGTTGCATATACCACTAAAAAAGCCATAGAACATTTAATGTTCCTACCATAAATATAATAATACTTAATAATTAAATTAAATTTTAGGAATCCTATTTTATTATAAAAGAAACATATTTATCGATCTAATTAATTTTGACTTCATCTTAACTTTGAGTTATGAATAACATTTGAAAGAGTAAATATATAATTTGATATAAAAACTTGTTATTTTCAAATTAAAAAATGCATATCAAACTTAAGAGTAATCTATTACAATTGAAACCTAATTAAAGACATGTAAAAAATATAGTGAACCTAAATGAAAATATGCTATATATATTATTGAATACATAAAAATGAAAGAAATAGGTAAATATAACTAGCTATCTTCAGTCACTTATATTAATTTAGAAAAAATATTAATTATTGATAGTAAAAAGCACAAAACAAAAAAACTTAAACTAACTTATATTACATAAAGTATTTCGTGTGAAGTATAATATTCAATAAAAAAAATTGATTTTCAATTGGAAAATAAATAAAATTTAAAAAAATTAATTTGACTATATTAATATTGAGGCTAAATGAAGACGGTCAATTATATTGAATGCATTACGAGAGAAATAGAAAAATACAACGAACTGTCAATTACATTGAATGCGTTAAGACACAAATAGAAAAACATAACCACTAGAAATAGAAAAATATAACGAGCTGTCTCTATACAAAATAGTTAACCATGTAATATCAATTGAATTGCTAGCAGCTAGAAGAGGTGGACCAGAAAAGGCGTCGGCCAAGATTACAGAGAAGGCGTAGGCCAACATTATAGAATGTATTATTTACCGAAAATTAAAATTAAAGCATGAACATTCCAAATTTGCACAGACGGATGTATTATTTACCGAAAATTAAAATTCGAGCATGAACATTCCAAATTTGCACGGACGCGGATACATGACGTCGTTCTGTAGAGAATTTCTTGGAAAGCATTTCTTGAAAAGAAAACCCAAACTGTTTGTACGAAAATTTCAAGAAAAGCATCTCACGCTTTTTTGAGGTAAACCTTGCTTTAACGAATCACAACTTTTTTGGCATATGTAGAGAATTTCTTGGAAATAATTTCTTCAAAAGAAAACCCAAACTATTTGTACGAAAATTTCAAGAAAAGCATCTCACGCTTTTTTGAGGTAAACCTTGCTTTAACGGATCACAGTTTTTTTGACCTATGAGCGATGGTCTGGAATTTTTATGTCGTTTTGAAATAGATTATGTTCTTGTGGGTTGCATTTATATGGGAACGAATAGAGAGGATAAATAGAACTATGGCCTAGAATCCGGATTCGCAACAATTGTCTCAAATCCACCACTCACAAACACTCCTATATGACAAAGTTTGAGTTAATTCCTTGTAGTGTATCTATCTGAGGGATTCGACTCTCCATCACACATAAATGACTCTGGTACACCTGAATGAATGAGAGAGAAATTTCATTAACACAACTCGATTTCTGTAAATTGAATTAAAGCGTTTTCCTATGTGTCTAGTTGTTTTCTTGGATTTTTTAATAATATCGTCTGCATAGATCATCAATCATTCCACAAAAATCGAAATGGAGATCGAGGCAATGTGTTTAATGATTAGGCTTCTCATGCATATGAACCTTTGGGTTGAGTTTCATTTCTGACCCTGATTTCTTTCTTGACAGCGGAAGTTCATCATTGAAAGACAACCTAGATGTTACACCATACTAATTCCTAAATCTTTTCAAAAGGTGCGGAAATCTCCACAAGGTTCTCGGAATGGAGATTTAAGAAGACTGTGCCGGGTGGTGTTGACCTTACTAATGGCTTTCAAAAGATAACGAAATCTCCACAATTTTATGTTCGAGAGAAGGAAATTGAAAAATATTGTGCCTCCTCCACAACAATATTATGTGAAGATGGCTATGTAACTAGTAATCAACAAAACCCAATGGACTCGACGGAGTCATAACTTCCATTCGCAATCCCTCCTGTCATAGGTGATGACCATATTAGAAGATGTCAACCGTGGCCACTGGGAGCATTTTTTTGGACAATAAATTCCTCAGAGCCTGCAGTCCATGTTGTTGTGAACTTATCTGTAAGAGGTATCTGGGTGGTGGTCACTGGGAGCGGTAAAGTGGGTCACATTGAAGATGGGAGTGGGGTCTCAGACTAGATTTGGATTTGGACGGACTCCCTCCAATCAATCTGAATTTTCTGAATCTGTTGAATTTGAAAGCTAAGGAGGGACACATCCTCCATCATATCATTTGGCTTGCCGGTAAATTTATTTTCCAACTCTTTGTATTCGATCACTCCGACTATAGGTTACAGATAATCATTTAATTTCATTGATATAGATCCATTTTGTCTTGCTTTTAAGCGCTTATTTTCTTCTTTTAAAATTGAATTGCAATGGCTTTTCGGTTTGATTTTCTTTGTTTTTAAAATTAAATCCCAAATCCCCTGCATCCATGGATCCCTCGAGAGAAACACGGCCTGCCAGTCTGGTTGTTGGACCATCTCATCTCCGTGGCAGAAGATTCTAACAATGGTCGAAGATGCCATTGCGAGGGTTTTTCTGGAGAAGAAATTTATCAGAGCGTGTGGATTCATCTATGAGAGGTAAGCATTTCTTCACTCGCGGGGTCTTATAAAATCAATGTCCATTTTATCATAAATGTGTTCGCCTGTTTTGTTTAATAAAAATAATGTTCAGATTGCCATGCATTTCTTTATTTTCATGTATCACAGTTCATTAAAATAATTTATAATTGATAGTGATCGTTGTGATGATAAGGAATTTATTTATTTTTGTTTTATTTTCATCTTTTTTATCAGTGAGAAAAGACACCAACACTAGAATGACAGTAAATGGATTCAATAGAATGACACCAGTAACCTACATTAACATTATGTAGGTTGGTTCTTCTCTCCTAATTGTTTTTGCTTTCTTTCACCCTTACAATTTCAATATATATATATATATGGAGTTGATGCTATATTGTCAAACAACTTAACAAAAGAAAATCTACATCCTTCTCTAACAAGGGTAGCCTTTTCCATGCCACCAAACTCAGGCAAGATTAGTGTTGCAACGTTCTTTTACCTGCCCAATAAAATAATATTTGAATTGTTTAGTTATATTTGTGTTTGTATAATTATTTATTGATTTGAAATTATATAATAATGAAAAGAATATTTTTGTGAATTATTGGTTTATTTACAACTAAATGTTAACAATGTGAAAGGATATCTATGTATTATTTTATTATATGTAATTATTTGTCATTTGGAAATTGGATGATATAAAATAATTTATTCATGAGTAGAATTGTTTTATTTTTATAAGATATGTGAAATGGATGTGTTTGATTATTTAAATGTGAAAAGAGGCTTAATTATTTTTTCCAATGTACCCTTAATTATTTGTAATGATATGTATATGTTGGTGTATTTTATGTGCTTTTTTAAATGAAAGTATTTTTTGTTTGATTATGTGATATGATGGTTGTGCTTTTGCTAATTAGATAATAGGATTTCATTGAAGGATAATATGATGTTGACATCTTTCACACGTTTAATGTGTATATATTTATGTATGTATTTGTTTTATTGTTTGTTAGATGATATAGTGATTGGTTTAATTAGACAATATCATTATTATTGATTTCTAATTGATAAGATGTTTTTGTTTACTACATGACGTTGATGTATTTGTTAAATGATATGATTATGATAATGATGATTATGTTTTTGTTTATTAAATGTCATGCTTTATGTTTTATGATATGATGGTGATAATGAGAGTGAGAGAGATAATGAGAGTGTGGGGGGGGAGAGAGGGAGAGAGTAGAAGAGGGGTGCGCGGAGAGATGTAGGGGGGCCAGGGTAGGAGGGGAAGAGAGAGAGAGAGGAGGGAGGGAGGTAGAGAGGGAGAGAGAGTGAGAGAGAGAGGGAGAGGGGGAGTGAGAGAATGGGAGAGAGAGGAAGAGGGGAAGAGATTTATAGAGAGAGATAGAGGGAGCGGGGTAGGGATCTAGAGAGAGAGGAGGAAGATGGACGGTGAGAGAGAGGGGGGATAGAGAGGGGGAGGGATAAGGAGAGGGAGAGGGAGAGGAAGAGAGGCATAGAGAGAGATATGTGGGTGCATAGAGGGGGAGCAGGAGTAGGAAGGGGAGAGAGAAGGATAGGCGGTGGGGGAGGAGCAGTGAGAGAGAGGGGGGGAGGAGGAAAGGTTGTGCGAGAGGGAGAAGGGTAGAGAGAGGAAGAAGGGGAGTAGGAGAGGAAGAGAGATGGATATGGAGAGAGAGAGGGAGAGGGAAGGGTAGGAGGAGGTAGAGGCAGAGGAGAGAATGATGGGCATAGGGAGAGGGAGAGGGAGGGAGATAACAACAGAGACAAAGGGGAGAGAGAGAGAGAGAGAGAGGGAGAGAGGGAGAGAGAGGGAGGGGGAAAGAAGATAGGGG
>APFE031669665.1:173024-191992 GCA_000404065.3 Pinus taeda | reverse complement strand
TCTTCATATTAAATAACCGTTTCATAAGAAATACCCTGTTTGAGGCCGAGGGTTTTTCATATAGTTTCTCCAACGCCTGAATCAAACCCTCTGTCGTTGTTTCCTTCGAAATGTTGAAGGTTACCGACGCTGCAAGGCACAGCCGTATTGTTTCGATTTCCTTTCTATTGAGAATGTTCCATTCTTCATCGTCCATATCCTTCGGCTGCTTTGTTTTTCCACCCAATGGTAGGTATAGATCTTTCTGACACAGATAATCTTCCATCTGTATCTTTCACAGCAAGAAGTTTTGGCCATTAAATTTCTTGATCCTAAACTTACCATCTTCCGTCATTTCTCCCACTCAAACAAGGAACCCTTCTTTCCTGCGAGTTTATCAGCCAAATAGACCTTCAGCTCTGATACCATTTGTTAGAATATTATATATTACAAAGCAATGGAACACATAAAATATTGCATAAATATAAACACAGAAAATGCATAAAACAAGAGAGACACAGATATACGTGGTTCACCCAGTTTGGGCTACATCCACCCCAAACAGCTAGTCCTTCCTTTCTATTATCCAACAAAATGAAGAGACACAACCTACAACAAATTCGTTGTAATATCCTCTATTTTCTCTCATAGTCTCACCTCTCTATTTCTCGCTCGGAGAATACACATCTATTACACAACATCAAATACAATGCCCTCATACAAAGAGAGGGGTTGCCTTCTAGGGCAAAAAACCCTAAACTAAACATAAGTTCTACTGTCAGATCATCCGCCTAATGAACGGCCCAGATTGACTAGAAATTACTATACTTTTACAAGGAAATTTTACATCTATTTTTAGCTTTAGGGCGCAGCCCCCGAAACCCCCGTCGAGGGACCGCTGGCCCCCAGACCCCCAGCCGGGGTGGATCAGCCCCCCTAAACCCCTGCGTGGAGGGGTGTACAAACTTCCTGGGGTATACATCCTACTGAAACAAAGACCTCTAAACAATCATGCTCCATACTCAAAATTTTAATCTTAGCTATTGATTAGAGACTTAATCTCATTCGTTGATTCATCCATAGGAAAAGTATAAGAGAATACTTGAGAGTCATTTGGAGACACACCATCAAATACTTAGGATCCCCAGGAAAATTGATTCTCAAAGAGAAGGAGATTGATTTCATAGGGAGAGTTGTAGGGTGGAGGAAGAGGAGGAAATCAACAAAAATCAGTGATTGAGAAGGAGGTGACATAGGGGTATTGAGAGAAAGTGTAGAGGGAAGATGCAGTCCTCACACAGGGTGACACAGAGGGATGTAGAACCATGGCGAGTGACGCAGAAGTGGTAGAAGGGTCTCTGGGGTGTCAGAAAGTTTCCAGGAAAGAGATGAACCTTGCCTCAGGTGTTTTCTCTCAGTAGTGTCTCAATTTCTCTGTAAAATCATTCCTTGTAAAGAAATCGTTGGTAAAGATTAATAAAACCCTCATCTGCTACACTGATTTTCCCACATTGGGTTTTTCTAGGGACAATTGTCCAAAAACGACTGTGTTGATGTGATTGGTTCTTGTGCTTTTTATTTTGTCTATGTAATTATGTGATAAGTGCAGTAGAATTTATTTTAATGTTTGTTGAAGGGATTTCATAAATAACATACTGTGAGAAATAAGTAGGAGAAATAAATCAGTTACTGCAGCAGAATTTTGTGTTATAAATTTTCACAACACATGTCACTCTCATTTGTGCCTTCAACTACTGAAAATGCTAAAACCAGATGCCATGTGTCCACCGAACTATCTCATCATGATGACATCACTAGCCACTTCACTTTATTAGACCCATTGACATGTCGTCATGTGTCCTACAGGAGGAGAGAGAAGGAGTCCCAATTAGCCTTGGTTTTGCAACAAGATCCTTTGTTAACTTTGTTTGATGCTTTAGCAATATCGGTCCCAGTGGATATCCTAATTTCTTAAAATATTGTTGTTAAGAAGTTATGATATTGTGATATCCCAGACCTCTGATATTCCAATGACCTTTGATATCATGATGAACTCTAATATTCCAATGACCTCTGATATTCTATTATCTTAGTCTTTGATATCATCTGCTCTGATCGGCCTACTCCAATATGCTGACCTCTGATATTTCAACCTTCTTAGGACTTCAAGTCCCTGAACTTCAGCTGACCATAACTTTTGATTTATGAGTCCATTTTTAGACTTCCACACACTGTTGGAAAGCTATTTCATATAACTTTCCAATGAAGCAGGTCTGATGTAGGATCTGAGCCAATCTTCTACCTATAATACGGCTGAAAAATCTCTGCCAATATTTTCTCCTTGACTCTTCTTCTTGTGCCTGAAATGATGAACTCCCAACCATCATAATCATCATTTTATGGATTCTCCAGTAAGCCTGCTACTATGATGATTCTCTACATGAATCTTGCCACTACCATGGGATTCCTTTTGGAATCCCAATCATCATGTTGACCCTGTTTGACCTCAATCATCATGTTGACCCTAGTTGACATTAATTCCAACACTAACACAGACACTAGCCATCCAAACAACACCAATTTTCCAACAATTTCATGAGCATTTTCAAATCTACACATAGTTTATACATGGTATCAGAGCAGGATTCACACTAGAGCATAAATTTCAAGTTTGGTTCTCAATAGAATCGAATTTGCAATCCAGTGTTGTAGGATCTCTTCAATGTCCAGAAGATGAGATTCAATGTCTTTAGGCTAGAGTATGCCTTAGAAGGCAACTCTAATTGTGTTGCATAGAAGGATCACATTGAGGTGGTATTGGATGACAATGGATGGGTGGAATATGTCAAGACAAACATTCCACAACCACCTTCAACAGATGTCCAATACCAGGATCAACGGAAGAAATATGTGGCCAAGGCGAGGAGAATTATCTTGGAGGGAGTACGGGATTGCATTGCATGAAATCTCCATGGAAAAGATACTTCGTTTGTAATGTGGAAAGCACTAACAGAATTTTTCAAGAATAGTAGTGACCACAGAAAGCTATCACTAAAGTATAAACTTTGAAGTATCAAGATGTAGAAGAATGACTCCATACCTCAGTATCTGAGCAGGTTCACACAATGTCGTGATGAACTTGGCAGGGTTGGTGTTACTATAGCAGAGGATGATTTTATAAGCCTATCCCTTCTAGGCCTTCCCAAGAGCTAGCACAGCTACCAATATTTGGCTAACGGGAGGGAGAAACTACCAAATTGGAAACGCTTGTTTTCTGATTTGGTATAGGAGGAAATAAGGTGGTCTACCAAATATGGGAGTTCACCCAAGGGTGAGGATGAGGAAAATTTTGCATTGACTGGAAAGGAAAAGAAAGGGAAAGGGAAGACATCCCAATCAAAATTCAGAATCCATTCAAGGGGGGAATAAGAAGGACTTGTCCAAAATTAAGTGATTTGATGATCATGAAGTTAGGCACTATGCCAGGAAATTTCCACACAAGAAGACAAGCAAGAATACTTCAAGAGGAGGAGCAATGAAGCCTTGGCTTCATTTTTCAAGTGTGTGGTACTTGGACAGTGGTGCCTCATTCCACATGACAGGGAATAGAGATATTTTCAGTGATTTGGAAGAGAAATCTTTCTAGATGCACATCAAGATGGGGGACAATGGAAGGTAGATCGTGACCAAGATTAGTACAATCACCTTTTAGAGGGAGTCAGGCTCCCCCCAGGCTCAAGGATGCCATGTTCATTCCAGGCCTAAAGAAAAATCTCATCTCCGTTGTCATTTTCGAAGACCATTGTTGTAACAACCCTGGTCAAAATTCCATCTAATAAAGTCGATAAAGGAAAAATAATAACCAAGGTCATGGGACACGTATTCCAAGATGAATGTTGGGAAAAACATCCTAGTGTGGGTGGTCATTTGGTTTATTATGGCTAAGGAAATTGGCAAAGGAAAAGGTAAAGTCTTTGGAAAGGCATGAGACATTAATTAGCATTTTATTTATGAAAATAATGAAAATTAGGATGAAAGGAAGGTGAATGATCACAAGTTTCATGTGAGTAGGAAAATGAAGGAAAATAATGGAAAATGAAGGCTTCTGAGGATTAGTTTTTACCTTTTTGTCAATTCATTTTTGGAGCTCTCTCTCTCTCTCTATTCTCTCTCACACACACTTTTGGACACTTGGAGCATTCTTCGAGTTGTTAAGGGATAAAGTCCCCTAGGGATTTGGGTCAGAACCCTAGCAGAGCAGGAGTAATCCACATCAAGAAACAAGCAAATAATTTAGGCAAAATTCTTAAATGAGCAAAGTATACGAGGATGTACATACCCGGGGGTCCTTCATTCGGGTAGTTCCAGCCAGGGTTCAAACCCTCTGCAACTCCTCACGATCTTTGAACCTGTGAAACAACCAATTCAAAGACACACAGTAGCATATAGATAAAGCATTATAGTGAAATCAACTTTATAACATATAAGTAGATGGTTAGTTATACATTGAAATAGTCATTCACACATAAACCATAAAAATAACATCAAACGCATGAACAAAGTTGATATCAGGAACAAGACAGTGTTTCTTTTATTGTAGATAACTATAATCAAAACATAGAAAGAGTTCACCTGAGTCTTCCTATTCCAGCTCCAAGCAGAACCATCCTCCAAGTCCATCCAGTCCCGGTCTTCAAAAGGCTCCTTCCATAACTAACACAAGGATATCTCCCACAAGTGAAAGGATATCAATTCTCAAGGAAACAAGGGTTTCCTAAACTTGGGGAAGTGCTTGAAGCATAGGAATATTCAGACTTGATCAGGTGATAATCTTAGCAGAGTAATTCTCTATTTTCTCTCCTCCTTAAGGCCTTCCCATTGAAGTCTTTGTATACTTCTCCCAAAGTAGTTTTTTAGTTGGGAAACAGTTGGGAACAGTTGGGCCACGGGCACTAATAGGTAATCAACAAGTAAAACCCATGATCTCCACCCATAATTAAGGAAATTTAATTTTTTTAAGTGTTTTAAGACATATACGTAGGTTAGGTATAGACTGACCTACGTTTACACGTGTTTAATATAGGGCAAAGTCGCGTATAGGAAGTAAAACACTGTTTTTTGAATATTTGGACCAAGTCTGGAAGGAGGGGTTGCCCTAGGCCATAAACCAAGCATCACAAATACATAAGGTGGTATTTGGAGCTATAACATATGCCTCCTAATACATGAGGTTAGAAGGGGAACATGATGGCCGAAATGTATTAAGTATACGGAAAGGAAACCTATCAAAAACCAGAAAGGACTTCACTAGATTTCAAGCTGCCAAGCCAGCAAAAGAAGAATAGAAAGAAACAACTATCTGATGCAAGAATACCCATGCTTAGATAAAGTAAGGCATGTGTGCATATCAAGTACAAGCAAATCCATCGTGTATACAAGTATAAAGAACTGAAAGTACATAATGGATCATTTGATCACGATTGAACAAGAACATGTTTGAATATCACATATAAGAAGATGATCAATGAAGCTGAAAGATGAAGTTGATCATTGATGTCAAAAACTAATCCCAATAGTACCAAATGAACATGATGGAATAAGATGGTACTACATCACAACTCGGATGCCAGCATATAGGATGTCACTGTGAAGGAATACAACATATAATGTGGAATGGTGTGACCTAGCAGCAACAAGAGCAACTACCAAGTGAACCAAAGAATGTTGATGCAACCCAAGGTCTTCATAAACTGCCATAATACATTTCTACACAATGGGAATAATGATCTAAAGTCGACCATGTGGGAAATCATTTGATTGCCGGTTATTGATGTATACCGTTAACAAACGCAAGACTACTCACCGATAATGATAATGAGAGTCAAGGTATCCAATACAACCTAACAAGTGTGAATAGATGAGTTGAAGTCAAACACCTATAAGAATCTATCAATCAAGAGACAATGATGGTTTCCCATTGTCGATAGCAAAGGATCTACCACTGATGACTGCAAACCCCAAGGTACTGCCAAATGGACTCTAGACCTTTGCCCCATAGCAATGAGTCATAGTCGATAGGGAAAGATCCGCTAGAAGGAAGGCATTAAGGAACCCTTCATCAATCTAGCATGAGTGTAACCTTAGGCCAATAATGTGGAAGGAATCGAGCGAAAAAAGATGTAGTAACCCGATTGAAGCATGTTTTTGGTGTACACAAGATGTAGCTAGCGCATGATAGAAACCCTCTAAACCAACCAATAATGAAAGCTGACACAGAGGCGAGGAATCCACCAATAGGGTCAAATGGAAACCAAGGCACTGCACGAATCCCAATGTGTGATAATGAAAGCTGATGTCAAACACAAGGGAAACCACACAATCAAAGACCCATGATACTAATCGATGTTGAGCACAAGGTGACCTATCAATAATGAAAATAGGGCCAGGGTGTAGCTCTAGGCCTGTCCTCAGAGCAATATGTTGTCATCGATAAGGGCAAGACCCACTAGCAAGAATTCAATGGAGACCTTCTCAAACCAGCACGAGTAAAGGACCAATATAACTGATGTGATGATGGACAAGACACTGACAACCAGGGATGGCCAACTGAAAAATAGGTCAAGCGACACCGCAGAGAGGCCGACTTAGGCTTACTTCCCCTGAACAAAAGCATGACTCAATGATGACTATGTGGCAGCATATGATGACTCTGTATAAGTTCGTCATGTAGGAGGCATGAATGAACTCTCCATATGATTGGAAGAGATAACCAATCAAAGGAGAAATGACTCAATAACAAGGTTAAAGCGTACCTAAGTCAAACTAAATCCTGCCCAAATGGAGGAGAGACTTTCTTTTGAGTGCTTTGTTCAAGGGTAACACGACTGACTCTAGTTGCCAATAATAAATGGAAATGTTGTCCTATTCCCACTCTTTTTGGAATATGTAATTTTTTTGTCTTTTTCTTTAAGCTGGAAAAAGAATAAAAGAATGCTATAGTACAGTGGAAAGAACGAGTGTCACTAAAACTGATGATCTAGTTCCTGGGATGGGAACATTCCTATGCTCAATGCAAGGAGGCAAAACTAGTCAAGGACACTCAAAGGGATGTTCCTTCCACGGGTCTGACAGTGTGTCAAGTTACAGAAGCTAAAGGATTGAAAGTTTGATTTTTGCAGAAGACATTGTCAAAAAGTGGCTTAAACACGAGTCCAAGTGAAGTTGGCTCAAGGCAAAAAGGTGCAAATGGTCAAAATGCAATGTTGTAGTACAACTCAACACAAAGGAGTCTCTAGGGTATAAGGCCATAACAAAGCGAAGAAGCAAAGAGGAATGAGTCTTCAACGCACAAGTCATGGTGGGACTAGAGAGGACTCCCGAGCCTACTCAATGAAGTAGCATGGGCAACCAACGTCAATGAGGTGCTAACTATGATGCCCATGAAAAGAATGGCTCTACCATCGTGTCATTATTTAAAAAATTAGCAAGTGAAGATGTTTTATGAACCATAACATGATGGGATCGACCCTATGGCAAGTGTATCGACAAATGGAGGCTGGTATGCAAAATGCAATGAAAAAATGGCTTCCCTAACCTATATGCCAGTGAGTAAACGATACCTGCCATGACGGGTCAGCAGTCATGGAACCGACTTGAAGTTTTCGAAAAAGCATACAAAATGTCCTGAAAAACCACGTATTCTCGACAATCCAAGCTCCCAAGTTAAAATATTCATGAGACGAAACAAAATCAAGTTTTGAAAAAATTCGACATTTTCAAAGCTTATAAAAATATTTTTTGACTCACCATGTTACCATTTGTGCTAAGAGAAAAATCTATAGAGAAAAAGATGAAAACTTGTTCCTCAAAGAATTCGACTGTTCAAATTGACTCAAAATCACCAAGTAACCCCCAAATCTAGCTTGCATCAATTTGTGATTGTTTTTAGAAATTTTAATTGAGGTTTTACCATTGGAAATTATGTTAAAACTTCCAACGCGGCATATGCACGCGTTGGTTATGACAAACCCGTGTATATGCAGGCCCTACACGCGACTGTGTATGAAAAAGACCCGCATATATGCAATTTGAATTAAAACATAAAAAATCTAACGGTTAAACTTGATTTTCTTTCAGAATGAAAATCACTTGGAGGGAAAGGGAGCATGCTATTGTTGATGATGAGGTTATGAATGATCAACAGGCCTTGGATGCCTTGAGAGGATGCGTTTTATTAAAATTGTTCAAAATGCCAAATATGAAGGCAAACACCCGCTTGCTTGAAATGTTAATCCGTTATTGGAGTATCGAAGATGATGCGTTCATTATTGATCAAATGCCTTTAAGGATAGAGATAGAAGATATTTACTTTATCACTGGACTCTCCCAGAGAGGAGAAGTGGTGCATTCAACTGGACAATCACGAGGTAGTCTTTTAGTGGAAGACTACATGCATATATACTATCTAGGGCATCTAGAGAAGATTGGAAGCCTAATTCCAATCAAACATGTAGAGAGTTTGTCCTTAAGGATCATACTATTCACCATAGCTAGGGTAAACGGATCAACCTCATTGCACCAAGCATCATGACTATCCATGAGTTTGGTCGTAGATTGTCTCACTACTATGCTTGACTGGTGTACACCTCTTCTGACCAATATGAAGAGTTAGCTATCCTCCATTCAGAAAGGACAGACCAAGAACTTCGGATATGGGACCATTTTGTGGTCCTTCTTCTTCGAGAAGGTTCCAGGGTTACATCCCAAAGTATCAGTTCCTATCAGTAGCCCTCGAGATCCACAGATGGGTAGGTGGACTAACCTGATGAAACACCTTGGAGGCGGAAATGTACTGAAGACTGCTTTTGACGATGATTTCTTCTCCTGGTGGGAGAAGCAAATCATCGCTATGGATGACTATCCCTATGCTGGAATGGGTTTCAGGGGAAATATCAATCTAGTGCTACCACCAGATGCAGCATGGGGAGAGATAGGTAACTTTTTTTTTTAAGTTTTGTCAATTTTTATGATTTTTAATGTTTTTTAAATATGAAAATGAACTTAAAGATATTTTTGATCAGATTAAATGACTGATATAATGATCATGTTCTAGATGTGGGTCCGGGATGACCAGGCGGATTTCCGTGGCACAGGCATCGTGAAAGAGGTGCCGAAGAGGCAGTTGCAGAAACACAAAGAGTCTTATATGTGGTCGAGTGAAACTTTGTGAGGTTGACCCACCGGGTATCAATGGAGGCTGTAGAAGATCTACCAGAGGATATGCAGCGCCATGTGGTAGGAGTGCCACGCAACTGGGTTCATCTTTTTTGGCATGTGGCCAAAGCAGTGGTCACCTACTTAGCCACTCATCCTGAGCCAGGCCATTAGATGTACTGGACATGATTATGGGCATTTTAGTCCTGATTTTGTATATTATTTTTGACACACTTTATGTACACACGGGTGATTTTATGATATATATACATATACATACATATAATATATATAAATATATAATTATATATATATATATATATATAGTATAGTTCAGAACTTTGATGTTTGATTTTATCTTGATGAATGAATGATATGCCAATCTAAAGCTTAATTAGCAATAGAATTTGCTAATGAATTATTAGATCGTGAAATGTGCAAATAAGTAATATAAACAAATGATATTTACAACACCCTCACTCTCAAATATTGGCACTATAAACAAGGATCCTAAACCTAATAGATGTTATTCAATTGTGACACTACCAGTTATGAATCAAGATAGACTACCAACAAATCGATTCCATAAGAAATAACTTCGCATAGTAAATTAATGATGGCAGTATACTCAGCCATATTATTTGACGCAAGACCAATACATACTCCCCTTGATACCATCAACTGGCCAGTTGGATAATATATCACCCAAGCTGCGGAAATGAGGTTCCAAGTGTGCCGACTAGCACCATCAGCGAATCCGAAATAAACCAAGTCATCCATCAACACCTGCCAAAGTAGATCAAAAAGTGTCGATATCATGAAAACTCTCAATAAAATATGTACAAAAATACAAAATATACAAAGAATACATTGCTCGGTCGTAACCTAGGCAAAGTACTTCTTGAGGTAGAGCCCATTTCGGGGCTCTGCCAACTTGTTCCCTTCAAAATCGACTAATTCGTAAGCCCCATTTTCTAAAACTCGTTTCACTTTAAAGGGACCATACCACATAGAATTGAAATTTCCTACCCCCAAGGCATCTTTATCTTGGTCATATACCAGGAAAAGGTTGCCTTCAAAAAAGACTTGAGGACAGGCAGCTCTATCGTACTGAGTTTTAACCCTTTTCTTATGAGCCTCATTGATTGTGGCGGCATCTCGATGCTGCTTATCGAGATGTTCCAAATGAAGGAGGCGCTCTTCGAGACTAGAGGTCTCCGGAAGGAGCTCAATAGCTAGCTTAAGAGATGGAATTCCGCATTCAACAAGAAAGATAGATTCCAGTCTATAAACTAATTGAAAAGTTGTAAAACCAATCGCGGTCTTTACCGAAGTTTGGTACGCCCAGAGAGCTGGATACAACATGAGATGCCAATTGGAATGATTTTTGTCAGTTGTCCTTTGCGGGATCATCTTAAGGGACTTATTCATGGCTTCTACTTGGCCATTGACCTGCGGATAATACGGAGACGAATGCTCCTGCTGGAAGCCCAATTTAAGAGCCAATTTGGACATTAGTTGGTTTTGGAAATGACTGCCATGGTCAGTGACAATCTCTCTCAGGATACCAAAATGTCAAATAATCTGATTGAAGAGGAACAATGATGTGTTTCACTATCATTTTTATAAGTGGGCATGGCCTCAACCCACTGTGTAAAGTAGTCTACGACCATAATAATGTACTTGTGATTCGTTGTTGAAGGTGGATTACAAGTAGTAAAGTCAATACCCCACTTTGTAAAAGGAATGACAGTGATAACAGGGAAAAGAGGAGTTGGATGCGCACACATCTGCCAAGTATATACTTGACAAGGGTGGCAATGTTTGATCGCTTCAATACAATCTTTGAAAAGTGAAGGCCAAAAGTAGCTGGCACGCAAGATTTTATGGGTTGTAGCAAGCCCTGAAAGATTGCCACCACAAGCTCCACTATGGCAATCATTAAGCACAGACTCTGCTTCCTCTAGGGTTAAACAATGCCTAAGGATTGAATCAACCCCTCGGTGATATAATGTATCACCAATGATGACATAGTTCTTATCCAGGTGACGTAATTTTCGACATTCATCCTTGGAGGCAGCAGGAGGGAACTTCAAATTCTGGAGATAGATTATGATATCTCCATACCAGGGATCTTGTGAAGAGATGAGGAACAAATTTTCGTTGAGAAAACTTTCCTCATAAACAGAATCCTCTCCACAAGGCAGCTCGAAAATTAATTCCGCAAAAACCAATGATTTCTTAGACTTGGCCGAAAAGAACTCGAGATCGAATTCTTGTAAAATAACAATCCATTGATTGTATTTTCCCCCAATCACTCACCTACTGAGGACAAATTGGAAAGGATTGACCGCCGTAAGACAAATGTTTTGCGTAGCAGAATATAATGGCGAAGCCACTGGATAGCATCGACAACTGCCAAGGCTAATTTCTCAACCAGAGAATAGCGTAGTTTAGAGCCTACCAAGCCTCAACTCAAGTAGCAAATGACATGCTCCATGAGAGCATCATCCTCCTGAACCAGAACCATACCTATGGTTGATTCTACAGCTACAAGATATAAAAGGAAATCTCTACCATAATCTGGTGGACACAAAAGCGGGGCAGAGATCAATGCCTACTTCAATGCATCAAAAGATCATTGCGTAAAGTTGTCCCATAAAAATGGAACTCCTTTCCTGAGGAAATGCATAAACCCTTTAGTTATCTTAGCATAGTTCGCTATAAACCATCTCAAGAAGTTTGCCTTTCCCTAATGACTTTAAAGTTGTTGGATGGAAGATAGGGGAGGCAATTGAACTATTGCCTCCACCTTAAAGGGATCAACTCGAATCCCTTTAGTCGACACAATGAACCCTAACAACCGACCAGTTTTAACCGCGAAAACACATTTATTTGGGTTCAACTTGATCTTGTAAAAATGACATTGTTCGAAAAACAACTGAAGGTGACCAAGATGATCCATTCTCTTTCGAGAACGAGCAGCTAAATCATCTAAGTATGCTTCGATGACATGCTTGATGTCATGGAAAGCGTATGACATGGCCCGCTGAAATGTGGCTCCAGCATTTTTAAGACCAAAAAGCATCTTTTTGTATGCAAAGTTACCCCAGGGACATATGAAAGCTATCTTATGCTAGTCTTCTGGAAGGATAGATATTTGATTATAACTGGAGAATCCATCCATGAAAGAAAAAATATCATTACCCCCACATTCATCCGCTATCTAATTAATGAACAGTGTGGGGTAATTATCTTTCAGACAATCTTTGCGCAAGTCCCTAAAAGTCAATGCATACACGAATCTTGTTTTTTATCAACCGGGACTGGATTAGAAACCCAATCCGTTAGAGGAACGAGGTATATAAAACCTGCCTTGAGCAGCTTTTCTGCTTCAGCTTTAATAGTTGCTGCTTTCCTAGGATTTACTGGCCGAAGCTTCTAACTAATCAGCTTAGCATTTTCATACGTCTTGATCTCATTCTGAACAATGGATGGACCAATACCAGGCATTTCTTCATAAGATCAAGCAAATACATACCAAAACTCTTTAAATAGATCGGTGTAAATTTGAATCTCTTCAGGGGAACATTTGGCTCCGATGAAGACATTTTCTATCACATTAGGGTTCCTAGAGATGTTTATTGGTACGGTTTTTGAAATGACCGACATATTACCTTCGCACGGATGTGTGCTGGAGCCAAAGGGTTTGAAACCATACAAACATCGCTAGTAAGTAGGTTGGAGAACTTGGACTCGACTTCTCGAAATGGGGGAAGAAAATATGAATGATCGTGTAAGTCTTCCCAAGGTCGATCTACACCCATCATTTCTTCTATGATTGCTTCCTCAGATGGTAAAACCGTATCTAAGCAATCCATAGCAGAAATAGAGTCAAGGGTCCAAGTTGGGGCCACATCACCATCTAACTCCTCCTATGAAAAAGGAGTAGGATGGTCATCTGCAGACTTAACGATAAATTGATATCTAAGCTCTACTACAGACATAGGGAATGCCATTCCACCAACTTGTCCTTCATCTAATGTGGTAGCAGGTGAAGGCAAGGTCCAAGGGTCTAAAAATAACAAGTCCGCAAGAACTCTTCCCATGAAGACTCTTTGGAAGATGAAATGACTTTTATTCTAGCTATAGGAGTGGGAAGATCAAATTTACCTATCAATGAATAATACATCCCAACTCCTAGATTCTCTATAGGTTGACGGGGGTTATCCACCAACAAAACAGTAGAATCTGAATTTGCACGAGGATCAATTGGAGAATAATCTAATTGATCAACCTTAACAATTTTCCCCTCATGAGGAAAAAAAAGGACTCAAAATAGAGTCAAAATGATGGCATACATTTCATAAATCCAATTTCGTCCTAAGAGGAGATTGTAATCTAGGTTGATGTTGAATGATAAAAAGTGTACTTTTAACTCCTAATTATCTTCACATTAATTATCAATCCAGGGATGATTTTTTATTTCAAGAGTGTACTCAGTCTGAGGAGGTCATTTACTCAATAGTAATGTTTCTAAATTGCAGTACAGTGCTTCAAATACAAGAGTAAACAGATGCTCGAAATAAAATCTAATTATAATGGCAAGAAACTTAATATTCTAAAACTAGATCATTCACTGAAGAAATTACAACAATCATCAGTCAAGGATGAAGTAGTAATAACTCTTTCCTCTATCAATTCATGCAAATGAAATAAAACAAGATCCTTAATTTGAGAACTTAGACAGTGATAGTCCATGTCCTTTACAGTTGTTGATCTTACACTCCACACCAAAACAATTAACTAGAAATGACAATTCAATCAATAATGTTGCTAGTAGAAATGAAACAAACACACTTGCTGCAATAACATTTAAAAGGCGAAACCAAATCCTTGCATGAAAGAGATAACAGCAAAGCCTATTTGAACAACAAAGCTAATTTACCGAAAATGAACAGCAACACTAAATTAATGGAAATGAACAACAAAGCTAAATTGATGGAAATGAAAAGGAAAGCTAAATGAATAGCAATCTGTAATGAATGGTAGAGTCCAAAGTGAAAAGGGAAGTTTTATAACTAGAATGAACAGCATAACAATTTAAGTTGCAAAGGATAGTAATCTTGTTATGATGGAAGAAAATGGCATCGCGATTCAATTACAATTTTATGCCATAAAACAATTTCAAGGAAATGTAAAGAAATAGGAAATTGTAAAGCAATGCAATTCAAAGAAATGAAAAGTAAATCAAACCATCACACGACTGGAATTGTAAAGTAATGGTACAAATAGCAAGTGGATCCACTAGGGCCAGGCCCTTAGTTGCCGGTTAATATGCCGGATTACTTCAAGAGATGTGAAGTAACTGCAACTGTTTTTATATATTCATCATTTCATAATCGTTACAGCAAGTTCGTGCTCTGCTTCAACAGTGAAAGTCAATGATCAAAGTTACAATTTCAATAGTAATTCTCCCATTCCTCCCATCCTATCCTATCTATCTCTAATCTAATGATCCATCTAATTCTCTCTCTAATCATCCATCATGAATCCCCCATCCCCCCGTCTTTGATCTCTATTTTCATTTAAATACAGAGAGAGCAGAGAGCAGTTACAACAGAGATGATTACAATATGATTCTCATTAGAAAATTGGATTGCTCACAACAAATTGATAAACAAGATCATATCTAAAATATCTTCCCAATAGAATTCAACAAGAACAAGTCGAATTTAGTGTTGCATTTGAGATAATTTGGAAAACGGCCACAACAACGAATCTGAGAAAAACTTCTCCAGAGAAACTTTTGTTTCTCTTCGTACAAACCGAATTTGGGGAAACTTCTTATGATAAAACTAATTTGGTCCGTTTTGAACAAAATCCATGTTTCGGATTTTCCATATTCTTCTCCATTTGCTCGAACCGTTCAATACAAAACTGTCACTTCTTATTCCAGCAAATTTCTGAGTTGGCACATTTAATGATGAGCTAGAGATCAAATCTACAATATGGAAAATATCTTGGAGACTAAAATGATGATTGATGTTACAAGAAATTTATTAATAAACCATAATTGGTAAAAACATGCATAATAATCAGTTTATTAAAAATAAAGGAGAAGAAATAATATTTTATCCATAAGAGCATAAATAATTATAAAATGGAATTATATGATAAATCATGATAAATGACATGGTAAAGAAGAGTAGAAATAAATGAAATAGGTGTTAAAAAGTAATAATAATAATGACATATTAATGGCCCAACATACCCCCAAACTGAATATATTGCATGTCCTCGTGCAACCCAAAACTAAATATATTACATGTCCTCATGCAACTCGAAGACTCTGTGTTAACCAAGCAATAAAAAATTGGTCATCCCAACTCATGAAATGGATGGAACAAATGAATTCTTCCTCAAATAATGCATATTCAATTTTAGCAATCTTGATGAAGGCATAACAATTTTTACATTGACGTTCAACTTATGTGTATATGAAGTTGCAGCAAAATATGATATAAGTAACAGCAAACTTCATTAACCATTTTCTCAAAAACTACAAACCAGATTTTGCTAAAATGTTGCAAGTAGATATATAATATATTAATGCTTCTATGATCCAAAAATCAGATCATTTTAATGCATGGATCATGATATATAAACAAAATGGTTGTAGGTGATAGTGCATAATTTTCGAAATTTTATGAACTAATTTAACTTGAAATTATCTGGGTTTGTGTATTTTAATGATACGTTTGTGTTTTCCAAAAATCACAAGAATTGAGTTCATAGTTTTTAAAAATATATGGAAATCAATTTCTGTACTGTATAAAAATGAAATTGTATTCCTTAAATGAAAAATAAAGTAGAAATCATCCATCATGCATAACAATTCCTCCCCCAAACTGAAGAATTAGAATGCCTTCATGCAATGCTAGAAAACAAATCGAGGTGGTCGCTACCATCTGTTGAATTCTATGCTTGGTGTAAAACAACATGGAATAAGGGAGTTGTTGAGGATGAATAAGAATAACAATGGATGATAAAGAATATTAATGACATGGTCATAAGAAAGAAATGAATGAAAGAAACACTCCCCCAAATTGAAACATGATAAGCTGCTAAAAAATGGTAAAGATGTGGAATGAATGATGATAAATAATGCTCAATGGATTTTCATGAAATTCTCCTAAATTCGTAATAAATCAGAAAATTATGTTATTTTACCTCAAGTTTTACCTCCAAAATAGAAAAATGTGGAATGACATATATGGACTGGCATTTGTTGAAGCTGATGTAGGCTGAGTGGATACTAAAACTGATGCAAAAGGTGGGAGCCATGCAAGCACATCATGTCTGAAGAATTGTTCACATTCGCGAGTTGTTCGAGCCTTGTCTGTTAGTTGCAATAGTGTGGTCATGCTGCGAATAGAGTTTCACCACATACTTGTTGTTTTCCCATAAACAAATCACTATTTTGCATACAATGTTCTTGAATCCATGGTGTTAGTTTTGAATAACAACAAATAATATGCATGCAAAAATTTCAATCAGAAAAAGGTTTGTATACATGCAATAATAATATTTTGTCAAACCAACAAGTTATGACAGAGTGTAATAATTATATCGCATGCTATCCCATAATGCATACATTCCTCCCTCCAATTGGAAAAGGGAATTCATGACCATAAATCATAAGAAAAGTGTTGTGCTAATGGCAAGGCAAGGGAATGAACAATACTGCAGTAAATGAAGTAGTGGACACATATCAATGATAGGATGACAAGATGTATGGTTACAATGAGAGAAAAGTGTATAAAGATAGTTATGAATACGAGATAGGACACTTTGGATTGATGATAAGTTTTGCAAAAAAGAAAAAAGACAACAATATGCCAAAAAGATGCTTTGCTGACGGTATTCTAACTGAAAAATGATGTGATTGATCAAAAAACAATCTCTCATGCGTAAAGGTTCAAAACAGGAAAAATTAAGGAAAAAACTTCTCTGATAAAAAGAAAGAATAAGAAAATGGTATTATAGTAATAATTGACAATAAGATATAACTTCAATACCATAAGCAGAGCCTCTGCTGCCAGCAGGCATCCATTGTCTCAGCATGGTTTCTTTTTAACCCGTATGAGCCAGGATCCTCAAATTATAGATGGAAAGTTCCAGTCTTGTTCTACAGAAGAGATTAGTGTGCTGGCGTGGTAACTAAATAACCACACTGCCATTCACTAGGATGTAGCAAAAGTGATCAGGCTGGCTCGTGATGAGACCTCTTGTTCTAAGGATATTTTGGCTATCTAATGGATCATAACCCTGGTGTGGTGCCCATAATGAGACCCTTATGAACATGGTAGGCTAGCTCGTAATGAGACCCCCTATCCTCCATCTGCGAACAAAATTTTGTTGTTATTATACATTTTTATGATAAAAGAAGGGAGGCTCAGTACTCCTTAAGAACAGGGATGGTGGAAGAAGTTGAAAATTTCAATAGAAAGAAAATATACCCATAATCTCATTTATTATAGATAGAGAAGATTATAACCAAGAAGGGTGGAACCAGCATGGTTTTAAGATGATCAATCAGTACCATGTACAGCAGAAAACGATGCAGTAAAGTAGCATATAAATAATTGTGTCCATTTTCTTAAAAATAATCTCTCATCCAGAAGTTCTCTTATTAAAGATCATAATGTTAAGGGTATTCACTTGCCTCAATTGACTCCATAGTTCTTGTCCTCATAAAAGTAGTGTACTTTATGCCATGAAAAGGAATCAGTAAAATGGGGTTGAGATGAGCTAGGAATAATCCCACAAGAGCAAGGAAGGGTGGTTCTTGAAAATACTCTCAAAGCGTTGTTTCCTTGAAGGAACAACAAAAACTCTCGAAAAAGTGTTGTTCCTTGTAGGGAATACCAAAGGAAATGCACACCAAAAAGTGTTGTTTACTATAGGGAACCGCAAAAATACACACGAAAAAGTGTTGTTCCTTATACGGAACAACGAAAAAATGCAGGTGAAAAAGTGTTGTTCCCTGTAGGGAATAGCAAAAAAATACACCCAAAAAAGTGTTGTTCCTTAAGAGGAACAACAAAAAAAATGCATGCGAAAAAATGTTGTCCCTTAAAAGGAACAGTAAAAAAAATACACCCAAAAAAGTGTTGTTCCTTAAGAAGAACAGCAAAAAAAATGCATACGAAAAAGTGTTGTTCCTTGAAAAGGAATAACAAAAAATACACTAAAAAAAGTGATGTTCCTTAAAAGGAACAATAGTTGTTCCTTTAAAGAGAATAGAAAAAATTAGCACACAAAAATGTTGTTTCTTTAAAAGGAATAGCAAAACTGAACACGCAAAAGTGTTGTTTCTTTAAAAGGAACAACAATAATAAGCACACAAAAATGTTGTTCCTTTAAAAAGAACAACAAAATGAACACACAGAAGTGTTGTTCCTTTAAAAGGAACAACAGTTATTCCTTTAAAAGGAACAACAAAAATAAAGATGCAAAAAGTGTTGTTCCCTAAGAGGAACGGTTGTTGTTCCTTTAAAAGGAACAGTAGTTGTTCCTTTAAGAGGAACAACAAAAATAAGCACGCAAACGTGTTGTTCCTTAGGAGGAACAGTTGTTGTTCCTTAAAAGGAACAGTAGTTGTTCCTGTTACACTGAATTTTGTCACCCTGACTATCTGCAGTATGTGGCCTCATCAATAGCCACATTGTCCTCTTTGTCAAGCCCCATACCTCTGCTCTTCATGTCAAAAC